>CAEGAG010075510.1:0-13627 GCA_903067065.1 Brachyrhaphis terrabensis | reverse complement strand
CCCAGGTGTGTCTTGTTTCCCTGATTGCCTCCCTGTGTATTTAGTCCCTCCGTTGTCTTTGTTCTCTGTCGGGTCCTTGTCAGTCGTCAGTTGTCGTTTGTCCTTCATGTCTGTTGTCTCCTATCCTCCCGTATGACCAGTTGCTACCGGCGTTGAGCCCTGGATTCCGTTCAAGTCGTGCTGCCTGGCCGAGGATCTCTGTTTGCCGTTCTGTGTCACTGTCCATTCGTCTGCCTTGCGCTACCTGTGATGAGTCTCTGTGTTCCACTCAGCAGTGCTGCCTCGGTTATTGGACTGTCTGTGACATATTATTTTCATTAAATCATCATTATTCACTTACCTGGGTCTCCAGCGTTTGCCTCGCCACCTCACACCGCACCGATCATGACACACTGAGGATCTTTAAATGTGTATATTTTTGAAATTTTAAATTGACATTTGTGACTGTATACAAAATAGACCAGCAAATATTGCAGTTAACATATTGCAATGGAATGCAAAAGTTTTTGCGAGGTAACGCAAAAGAAAAAAATTTCCCCACCTTCCCTCCTGGGGGCTCCGTACATTTGCTCCATCTCCCCATGTGTTTCTTTTTTTTTTCTTTTTATTTCATGTAATTATTGGTACTTTTGAGGGTTCACAAAAAAACAAAAAAAAAAACAAGGAAAATATGGTGCAGGAAGGCTTCTAAAAATGGAACCTTCACCTCAGGACGGATCAACCCAGAGGGGAGCGTCGGACTTTTTTTGATTTTTTATTTTATTTTACTTTTGGAAAAACCAGCTGGACACAAGAGGATTGTTCCATCGGGGAGTTAGCATGCCTGCTGTTATTAACTGATGAAGTCATATTTGATGTTTAAGAAAAGAGAGAAAAAAGCTATGTATCTGAAATAAAAAAAACAAAAAAAAACAAAACAAAATTATTGAATGAAGGACTGTGGGACTGATTCTTCTCAACTGGTCAGCTCATCCAGGAACTCTGAACCAACACTCCAGGTAGGCTCAATCTCACTGTGTTCAGTCAGGTTTTCTTCATATATATATTATCACTAATCCAAATTTGGGTTTAGTCATACAAGCAAGTCTTCAACAAACTTCTAGTGTATCTGAAAGTTTTACAGCAAAGGAAATAAAGTGATATGCTTGAACTTGATTGTAAAATGTTATTGTATTTGCTAGTTTATCAGTTGTACCACACCAGAGCATTCATCAAGAAGTTTCGGCATAGCTTCACCAGAATAAAAGATTCATAGACAGAAGTACTGCAGTAATGAGAAGGGCATTGGAAAACTGACTGAAAACTTTTAGTGTGTACATTCCACCCATGTAGGTCAATTTGAATGTCTTGTCAAAGTTTTCTAACACGTTTTCTTTCAGAATTGTTAGAACTCTGACTAGCTTCACTGTCTCTAATGCAAAAAACCACAACACGTTTGGGTGTTCTGGGTGATGTGAGTTTTCCACCATATATGCCATTTTTTTCATTTGCCCAAAGAGATCATGTATTGTCTGAGCTTGGCATCTTGATATTAAGGCTGTTTATCCTTACTTTTTTCTTGCCACTGCTCCATAAAAGCCAGATTTTTTCTTCTAGTTGCCTGTTGGCATACATCATGTATCATGGGTATCAAGGTCAGTAGCAAAGTTTGTACCGGGCCCTACTTGGACTACGATCTCCAGTGGCATTTTTATAACCTTTAAATCCCATTTAGCAAATATTTTTTTGTTATTCAGTTCAATTCTTATCCCAGTGTATCTAGGTTAAATGTTCTCCTAATTGAGGATTCTTTAAACTTGCGCCAAGATTTCATAATGTGTCCTTGAGAAACCTCCAGGGGTAAGGCAGGGTTTAGCATTTGAGAAGTTCTCTCCGCCTGATGTAACTAAAGTAAAGTCTTACGAGTTGGAGCTGATGCAGCAGAGCTTAAGTGACTGCGCGGAGTTTCTGTAATTACATGCAGAAATTAACGGTGGCGAAATCGCAGACAGCTGCAATACTCCAGTGACCCAACAAGAGGAGCAATTATACAGAGGGGGCAGGTGACTGGCTGAAACCTAAAACAGGTTGATGTCTGTTCGGGCGAGAAAAAGAAAAAGAGAGAAAATGATTAAGCTGGGAAATGCATTCATGTGAGCCACCAAAATGAGCTGTCAGAAATGTTCACTGACCTCCCTGTAGGCACCGGCAAACTAAGCAGCAATTACCCCAACTACCGCACCCTCCCCCAACACCCACGCCAGCCCCTCAGCCCCCCTCAGTCTGTTCCAGTTGGTGACCAGCAGAGACAGAAATATGAATTAAAATTTACAGAATATTGGATTTTATTGGTATTGAAAATGTATTCGTTTAATTTTTAGAAATTCTATTTGAAATGATGCTAATATGATAGCATCCATTTACTCAACACACATGCGACAGATCTTTTCAAAGAGATTTCTGAAAATAATTTGGAAGCTGCAAAGCTTCTTGTTTTCACAAGCAGCGTGTGAAACGGTGCAAGGTCGTTACGAAGTCTCTTTATTTTAAACAGACTCTGCATACAGTCAGACAGGCCATGGAGGGCTTGTTATGAATAGGTAAAGAAGGGTTCAATTAGTAATGTCAGAACATGTTGCTTAAGAATGCAATGAAATGTCTGACATTGAAATATCTTTTCATTTACATGGAACGTAATGCAGCTATAAAGCTCCTAGGACTGGCTTTCTGATGGGGTTTGGCAGAAAGTTCACACAGGGACAAGAAGAGCTGATGTTTTTTTTTTTTGTTTTTTTTTGTGTAGAATATCAAAGTCAGTAAAGCAGGGAGAAGATGGAAAAAGGGAGAATTTATCATACACAGGGTTTCTGCTTGAGGTTTCCATCAAGGACGGTTCTATTACGTGCTGGAGAAAAAGCTAAATATTTCTGAGATTTTTTCATGTCAAAGAAAAAAACTTGTACATTTTTGGAGTTTTTCTAGAAAATGTTTGAAATTAATCTCAACATTTCTGAGTTTATTTTTTCAGCAAGTTTTTGACTTTTGGAGCTCAGAAAATAATAATAATAATAATAATAATATGAGTTTCTTGGCAGAAATGTACTTTTTTTTCTGTCTACCGTGACCCTAATATGCCGTTGTAAAACAGTTACCATTAGCCATAGTGAATAATGCATTTGTTGAAAAAGTTACAAATCTGAAGACTTGACTAATCTGTGTGGCTATTAAAATTCCAGTATTACACACGTTTACTCTTCGAAAAAATCTATAAAATATCGTCCAGCAAAGCTATAGCAACACACAACTTAAAGTTATTTTATCAAAACATGTGATGTTTACAACCAGAGTTCTCATAGGGCTGGGTTGGAATGCTCACAATGGCAAGTTGTGGAACCACTTTGAATACTTACAGCATACTCAACTTAAGGTATAAGATTAGCTTTTTTAAGTGTTTCCATTGTGCTGCCCCCTTTATACCAACCATAAATGAATTGCCTTGAACCCTTAAAACTATTTATATGTGTGGGCAAACGTAAAATATCAGTTTGACAATTGTCCACAGACTGCAAGATCAGAAGTCTGTCATTTGAAAATCTGTTACAGTTAACTTACAAAGCTCCAACTGAGCTGTCTCCTGAGACAAATTTTGACCTGGAGTAGATCCCACATAAGGCTGTGTGTTTTGAATTTACAGGGTTTGACTGTGGCAGCGGGTCTGTTGACCACTGGCCTGGCCATTGCCTTTCGATTGAGATGACGCTGCCTCTCAATCATTCCATGGGCTTTGTCAGCAACTGACCAGTTGGTGTTCACAATTTGCCCCGATGTACACAGCCCTGGTCTGGACGAACTGAACCTTTGACAATGTTGCTGGGGTTCATCATGGCTAACGCGCTGCTTTCATAGCGATTTTGAGGAAAATGATAGGAAATTCTGATTAAACGTTGTTAGTGGGGAACATGCAGTTCCGACACCCTTTACCCAGAGGTCAGAATATAATTTATTACAAAACCCAAACAGAGTCTGGAAAAATGCAAGAGATGAATCAAGGCCTGCAGCCGACCTCACGTTCAGTTGAATGAAACTGACTGATAGCATCATGTTAATTCCTTTCAATTCTCATCTCCCCTCAGTGCTCCATCTGGGATTTCTCCTTTTGAGCTTCACAGGAAACATTATATTTGGGCCAATCAGCAAAAGGACAGATAAGTTGTGAATGATGAGGTCAATTTTCTGCATTTAAGAATTATAGTCTGCCTGTAGTTTTAGCGATGGCAGCAATGGAAGTTAATAAAGCTATTCAGCCCATGATGGCAAGGCTTCCGAATATTGAGCTACAAAAATCAGAGAAAAAGAGTTTGACATTTTATTGCTGGTAAATATGTTGTTCGGTTTGGCATCTTTGCTAGCAATAAACACTGTTTGTTGGGGGATGGTCGTTTATGCCATAAGCTATTTCCAGTAAGCTTCATAGCATAATTTCATTCACAATGGAGCTGGTATGTTATGTACGTCACGGCCAAATGTTAACTGTGTAAAATCAAATCCAGTTCTTTCTAACTTCAACAGACTCAAGCAATTGATTCTCATTAGCTGAGGGTGAAAACCTGCTGTATGTAGCAAAGCGTTGAACAAGAGGCTGGTTTGCACCAGGCTAGCTGACTATACTGGTACTACTCATCTCATTACTCCTACTAACTTTTTATTTTTGTTGTGACCGTCACTGTTGCCATCTTGGTTTCTCCTTCCCTTCCTCTATTTTTTCCCCACTTGTCAATGTACACCCTTAAAAATGTTGTCTTGTATTCCCTGCTGCCTGAATTACCTGTCATGCACTGTTCCTTTAAATGAATTAAATCAGTAACCCGACATGAAATATATTAATTTTTCCCCATTGCAGAGAAAAGCTGCCCCTGACATGATAAGCCAACTAAACCCACCATACTGTTTGCCTGAGCTGTGAGAACAAAAACCTGAAGAGAGATTAGGTTCATTTGTTTTTCCTCTTGGCATTGCAGAGGAACAATATCACCACATTCAAAGCTTCTGTCTGGGTGTGTGTGGCTATAAGGAAATAAGCTTCCATCCAACCTATAATTTTTAAGCACATAATTATGGTACAGGCACAAACTCCTCCTATGCGATGAAATAATTCCTCGTTTTTTAATCACATTTACATATAGGGATTCATTAAAGTGTGCTGCAGTAACCCAAGTGTAATATTTTATTGTCATCCACCAGTAAAATGAAATGTCATGCATCAAGTTAGTTATATTAGAAAATATCACAAAAGAGCAGGGTAAGTGGTACATTTGGCTTTAGAGCAGGGGTGTCCAAAGTGTGGCCCGGGGGCCTCTAGTGCCCCCCTCAACTGATGCTCATGGACGCTTTTTAAGCTTTTATGGCACTTTTTTTATAGATAAATAACATATTCATGGAGAAATATTAACAGATTCCTATTAATTAGGAACATTTTTGCATTCATCTTAATTTTGAAGTAACTAGAACCTCTATTACAGACCTGATTTCAACCCCCAAAAATATAGAAACTGCAGGCTGGGCATTTTTTATTTTTATTTTTTATTTATTTATTTATTTTTTACTGCTTTTTACTGCTCCATTTTTTACAGAAAAATAATATTTAGTTGGCTACAAGAAATGTATTTTATTATTGGGCACATAACATGTTTTTTAAGTAAGTTTGCTTTAAAAGAAATATAAAAAATATCACATTTGTAGGATCCCATGTGCTCTTAAATTAACAATTCTGGCTGTTATGGTAAAACGTTTGGACCCCCTAACTCTGTAGCTACAACAGATAGTCCTTCTTATGTTTCAGTATGTTTACTTTTATATTATTATTAAACAATAAATGGCTCTTGGCTTCACCATAAATGTGCTTTTTTTTCTTTTTTCTGTTTTCCTGTCACACACCCACTTGTTTTGTTTGTTGCCCTGCAGAGAGCAGTCACAGCCCTGTATGGTATAGATGAGCTGAGAGCTCCATGGTTCCTCCCCCACAGCATTCCTCAGAGCGTTGTCAGGAGGGATGGGGGGTGGGGGCAGGCGGCAACAGCCTGCCTTTGTCTTGGAAAAGCTTGAATCCAATGTCAGGTGCAGCACAAGCAACATGTGAAAGTTCAGGGAATTATGCAAACACAGTGATGCATCTGTGATGCTTCTGATAGAAGGAGCGACTCTTGATGCAGGAAAACAACGTGGAACCTTCTGGGTCGTCTCTGTCAAACCCTCGTTTGGAATTCCTCTTCCTTTCTTCACGAGATCAGCGCTTCAAAAGAGAAGTTGATAACTTTATAAAACAAAAAACACAACCTAACCTAGGGATAGTGAGAACATATTGGGAAAAATGAAACAGAAGATGGAGGACAGAGATGATGTCAGTCACTTAGAGGGCCGGGGAACCAGCTGGTGACACGCAGCACTGACTCCAGTCGAATCTTAATTAAGATCTTCCCTCAGTCATCTCTTTCATACATCCTTTCTTTTCACTTCTTTCCTGCTTGCTCTTGCTATGAGATTGCTAAAGAGTCCTAGATTATCTTCAGGAAGTCAGTTCAAGAATTTAAAGAGACTCGACAGTCCAGTTAGAGTTCTTGCTGTTAAACAATTCAGGGAAACTAAACTATAAATATTATTCCTTTAAAATACCAAAACACATTCATGCGCAGAATGTTGACCAACTGCCTGGATAAATGGTAAACTGCATTTTTTGTTGTGTAAATGTTTACAGCTTTCTTGAATATTTGCTATAAAAGTTTCACAAGACATGTTTTCATATGCCTTATGAAAACCGAATTTTCATAAGGCATTCAATTTAGGAAGATTTTTCATGGATATTATCTTTGGGTGAGCATTTATCATATCGTTTTTTCATTTATTGTGATTTTGATTTATCGTCATGATAAATTCCAATTAATGCTTAAAAACACCTAAAGCTGTCTGTATTGTTGGGATTATTTATATATTTTTTTCACAGTTTGTTCAATGAAGGTATTTAAAAATATAATGAAATGAAGAAACTGTGTGCCTCCAAGGATGACTTCTCAGTGTGATGCTGGTAAAAAAGTTGTTAAAAGGTTAATAAAGGAGCCATGTTGTGATGACTTCCTGTAGGTGGAGTTTCAGAAAGAGCAGGAGCTTCTTAAAGAAACAGGGGCCTAATTTCAAGGCGTTAGCTATCAAAGTTGAATTTTTTCAAGTTATGTTTGATATATTTAGCATTTTTATAACAGGAGGTAACAGTTACTTGATTGTGCTATGCAAGAGCACTATGTGGCTGGGAAACAAAATGCTGCCTCTTTAATTCTTTTTCATAATGGATATATTTTCTCATTCAGCAAATATCATTAGTGAAACAGAATTTAGCTGTTTAAGATAATTTTCCCTTGCTTTCCAGAGATATTGGCAGTTGGAGTATTGGCTCAGAAAAATAGAGGGTATGCGATATTCTGCTGGTTTTAATGTGCGCCTTTAGATGTCACTGTATTAATGCTCTGGTCCTTCAAGAAGAAGATGAAAGAGGATTATGACCTCTCTCAGAAGAGAGGGTTTTTATCCCGCCTCCACTTCCTGATGGCATTTAAAGAGTCCTCCGAAAGGGGACACACCTCTGCAGCCCTGCAAAGCTCTTGGTTTGGGACAGTTTGACTCATCACTTCTCCCAGCTCCCTGTGTTGGCTGTGTCTTGTATTCTGTCCGCTTTCATCTTTCAGCTCCTCTCCTTTGTTCTGTGGAGTGTTTCTCTCTGTGGGCAGCCTGGGGTCTTTTTTTGTCAGCCATCTCTCTCCAATGGCTCAACTTCTTCTTTTCTTTTTTTTCAGATTTTTTACTCTCCGTTTCTCAACATTAACTCTCTGGATTGAACCCTTAACTAGACAGTAATACAAACATGACCAACACTGATATCAGGCGTCCATTATCCAATTCTCTCACTGCTTTCCTCATCGTTTATAGTTTTGCACACATTTACTGTTTGCCACAAGAGCAACCAAAAAGAAACCCAATTTATTCAATTTGCACTCCAGACATATTTTACTTGAAGAACTTGGAACAGATGTCAGAGCTTCTGATAAGATGATTCCTGCCTGCAGTAAACAATCTTGACCGCTACTGCATTCACTGCTGGTGTCATTTCAGCAAACAGAACGCTAACAGGTTCCAGCTGTTGAAATGTAAGGTGGATCAACAATACACTGCAGTATTTATCTTCTGGCCCTGTCAGCCTCTGGTCACAAAACACAAAAGACTTTGACAGGCCGCTGTCACAGGCCGCTAATGTAGGAAGGACATTACATATGCTGTGCCGTCACTGAGAGCAAGTGCAATATAAGAAGTTTAGCATTTAGCTAAAGAAATGCCTCATTTTCCAGTTAAAAAAAGTCATAAACATTGAGAATTTATATTTTGGAATCTATGGCGAAACACTTCAGCCTGGTTAGGAAAGAAACGGTTCTTACTGTCAAAGCATCTCTGATCCTCATTCAAAATGTGTTTTGTTTAGAGCTGAAGTGATTCAGTCAAAAAATCCGTAGTACATCATAATGGTTCAAACGTAACAACTCTTCTACTCCCCTTTTTTACTCAAAAAAAGGCATTAAATGTGGTGACTTTTCTGTAATTGGGGATCAGTAAGTGAAAAGTGCGTAACTTTACTCCTCTTCAGTGGTTTCTGTTCTATGGTTCTCCTGTCTTTTTACGCTTAGAGTTTGTCCCGTTCTGCAGGTTGTATCAAAATAAACAATCCTGAGTTGCTGAATCCAAACTTCCTGAGAGCATGGCTAGCTGATTAATGCTGGCTCTGATTGGCTAGCTGATTAATGCTGGCTCTGATTGGTTGTTTCTGATGAGCAGAGTAATACTAAGCTAAGTAACAAAGGGAGGAGACAGAGGAGATCAATTATTTTTTAAAGATTATCGGTTTTATGTTAGGACATAGCGAAAGTTTTTATACATATGTACAAACTTTTTTTTGTTTGTTTAAGTTACATGCTGCAGCTTTAAGCAGGTGGAGCAGAAACGGCGCTACGTCTGTGAAATATTACTATCAGTAGAGCTTCGCGGCTGTTCAACAGCGTCTTACACCGCCATCTCGTTAATTATTTATTTAGCTTTCCGGCTATCATACTCATCTGGGTGAGTGTTGGTAGTTGTGCGCTGCTTTACCTGCTGTCTGACCGCTCTGGATGTCTTTTTCGTCTTGCAGTGAGCCTTGACAGCCATACTCGTTAAGTGCTTGGTTTTAAAATGCCATTTTATATTCGTTGTGTTGATGCATTTTGATGTGCTTCACCCCCCGAGGTAATTTTACGCAACACACAAACTTTCCCACTTACTCTGAGAGTTATAGTTCCACAACACATTGCTTAGCATTTGCTTGCTCAGTGTGAAGGAAAGAAGGATCCGCTGCAATGGCAGACTGCGACCTACGATACAAGTGATCGGTTTTGGTGATCGGCAACAAGAGTCAGTGATTGGCGATCACCAATCATACACTTTTTCACGGAAATCGGTTGATTATGACAGGTGGAAGATTGATCGGCACAGCTCTACTGCTAACACTTAGCTTTCGTCAACAACTTCTAGGCGGAAGTAAGAACACTTACTTACACAAATAATAATCTGACTACATAATAAAACATAAATTAACGAAGCTTCAAGGCAGATAGATTTTCCTTGAGAAATTTTGATAATAAAGGTACTCAAATCATTCAAGGAATCGTTACTGCCCTACTTTCATAAATCTTTTTGTTGTCAGTAATTAAAATTTTTGTAAAGTTTCTCTAAGCTTACTGTTTATATCTACGGCTTCCCATAGCCAAAGCCGACCTGCACCAATGTGACGTTGGGTGATAGACCCACAGCTCTTAAGCAGAGTCTTTTATTGAAGCATCATGTTGAGGAGAACAAGCATCAAAAAAGCACCTAATGTACCTCTTCTCTGAAAGTAATTTCCATTTTAGTTTGTACTCATTCACACTCAAGGTCAATTTTCCACTCATAAGTCTTATTCATAACACCAGGGGCTCTGCTCATCATATTTGCATGACCTTGTTTACTTCTATCAGACAAGGTCTGGCATTCATGCTCAACATTAACAGTTTGACTCTATTATGGATGTTTCACATCAATTCCTCAGATACAAAATGGAAATGAAACCACTGCTATTAGAAAATAAAATCCATACTTTAATTTATAACATATTAGATTTCCTCTAATTGCTGAGAAAATTGCAATTTTCTCAGTAAAAATAATCTTTTAACAACGTAAATTTAGCTATGTTTTTGAAATATTATTACATTTAACTGTAACAGTGAAGATATTTGTTTGAATATTTTTGTTGTATCGTTTTTTTTATGGCAGTAAACGTTATACCAGTGAAAAGCTTGTTCAGTTTCCTATTAAGTGGTGCTGAATTTGTAAGGAAAATGTGGCTAAGATCTTTTAGAGGCTTGCTATTTTTTTTTTTTCTTTCAAGGTCAAAGAGCGTTGGTTCAATTCAATTCAAAATTGCTTTATTGATCCCAAAGGTAAATTAAATGTAATTTAAATTTGCAAAGAGTTATTTTAGATGGTCCTGAAAGCCCCTTTTATACTCCAGTTATGTATAAAAATAGGTCCATCCATTTTCAACACAGGTTTTGCCATTTTTTGAGCTTCTGGAACCCTACAGGTAGCCACACATGGTTCTGCCAATGAGCATAGATGCTGTCTGTAAGCATGGACTCTACTAGTGTAGAGTCCATGAGGAAATACACCTCAGTGTATTATTAGCCTGGTGGGCCATCAGGCTTTGGTCGCTGTCCCACTAGACTAAGGGTTGTTTGTTTTAAACACCAGTAACAGTGACAGACAGATTGAGCTAGGTTATTAGATGATGCATCAAACTGCATCTTTGCATCTGCCTGTTGGCCTCACACACTATTATTTCCAAATTATAATGTCTGCTCATGCACCTCCAAATTTTTGTAAATTTTAACATTTATTAACACAAAAACACAGTGGACTGCCCTAACACCACTTCCACCAGGCTCTGCAGGTTTTCAGGTGGAAACTAAAAATTCTGATAAGATAGACATCCATAACCAGCCTGTGCTGTATCAGCAAAGGTGTTAAGTAAACTCATTACTGGGGAAAAAAACAAAAAAGTAAAATGTTGTGGATTCTGTGATAAGGCCAAGACATTTAAATGTGATCTTGAGACAAGACTGACTTGTGAAATACTCCAATATATGTTTATCAACTTTTTACATAGAAAGCGTAGACTTTGCAATAAAGCTTGAGTCTCTAGTCAGGCTAGAAACATAGCATTAAATAATGAAGTCTTACCATAGATATACCGTATATTTTTTACATAAATTATCTAATTTACATCTGGACTTTAACTGGGCCATGTTAAAACAGAAATGTATGCTTTGTTGTAAACCATCGTATTGTAACTTAAGTGTTTTTTTGCCTTTACCACAAGCCATTTTCTTTCCTCGCTTCATAATACCTCCACCGTGGTATCCTGGTGGCATCATGACTGAATGTGCAGCTCATTCAGTCTCCTAAAATCATGTGAACAAGAAAAGGCTAAAATTTTCAGTTTGTGTAAATTTGTGATAGAAGCCTCATAAAATGACAGATTTGAAAGTGAATCATTCAAAGGATATTTGCTGGTAAAACTGGTGCTAAAAAATAACCTTCACAATTAAAAAAAAAACAAAGAATAAACTGTTGCTAAGTGTCCAAAAGAAAACTCATGAAATGAAACATCTGGGATTTATAGCTGCCTCCTTGCTGAAGATGATCACGATTGGTTTTAGCTGCCAAGTAGTCACGCTAAATCATAAATGTATGCATTATATATAAAATAAAAAGGGATGCAGTGCTTTGCTACTAATTGTCAAAGCTATGACAACTAGATAATACAAATCCAAGGGTTTCATATTTCACAGGTCAGTGAAGTTTTAATGGAAAGAAATAGCGAGGGAGAGGGAAGTTGGTCAGTTATGCTAGCTTGACTATGACAATCTTGTTTAAATTAGCTAATCAATCACCACTGTGTTCAGATGATCATTTATTAATAATCACAAAATAAACATCCATCCTGAAAACATGAAACTGTAATGGTGTGTTCAAGCGCATTACGTGTGTTGAAAACTCGTCTGACGCTTCAAGTTTGATGCGTGTGCACTTTGAAGGCAGATGCATGACATTTTGCTCTATACCTAGTGTTTTACACATCAAGCGCTCCAAATGGCTGCGCTAGAAGCTGTAAAGGAGTTGCAGACAGACCCAGCTACGGGTTGTTTCGAGTTGTTCTTTAACGGTTTTTCAGCATTATTTCACATTGGGATGCGCTTCATTGAATTAACACCTTCATCTGCAGGTTTGATTTTCTTAACGGATTTGTTTTACAAAGTTGTCACAGTTTGCCTCTTGGACTTGTTATCCCTGCGACCGGATTTCAGATAATCAAAGATGGAGGAATGGATGGCTTTATGAGGCATTGAACAGAATCCATAATCAAAAATTTAACAACAAATTGTGTCAGTAAATTTCAACACTGGCTTGCTCTATATAAAAACAGTCATAAATATTTCTTGATGGTACCATGAGTGTTGTAGAATTTTTGCTCCCGGCTCCCTGAATCGCTGTATTTCCCCAGGCTGGTGACATTATGCCGCTCTGTTAATCCATCTCTGATCATTTGCAGATGCAGATGACTCATGAAGCAAAATGCCCTGCATCTTCACTGAATTTTAATTTAGACATATCGATGCATCAGTTTTATCCCAAGATAACAGATATCACAAAGCCAACCTTGAGTCATCGGCTTTTTTCCTAAATCTATCATGGCGCCCGCAGCTGATTGGGATAAACAATACATATTTTGGTGGAGGGTGGGGGGGGTAGTTTAAATGTCACAGCACACAAACAAATGGTGTTATGGAGAGTAACTCAGCCTGGCTGCTGCCATATTCTGTCCACTAAATCTTCCTCCTGATCCTGGGAGGAATATTGTATGCACAAATAATAAATTAATCGTCTAACCGCTCCGATTTAAATCTTCACGCTGCAGCACAAGTTCATTCTGTTATCAGTTTTGCAATCAGAGGGATAATGCGCTCCTCGGAATATGAAGTCCTAATCTTTTAAGAGGGGTGGCCTTTCTGTGTGAAAGGACCTCTTGAGAGGCTGAACAGCCCTTTGATAAGAGATGCTCAGGGCCACGCATAAACCTCCATGCTCAAGTATTATTTTTTCGTTTCAAGATGTCTCATCCAAACGTTTTAGGACCAAAGTCCTTTTATGCTTTTACTGAGAAAACATCCAATAAATGAGAACGCCAAGTGATTAGGAAATATTTTAGTGACGTAATGTATATCGAACACAATGATTAAATTTTTTTTAATAGAATGATACCCTAACATACTGCTATATTCCTACAGCACAGCTTTAACTGAAACTAATCACCTTTTTACCCCCATTTACTGAACAATGTGTGTCCATATATAACATTTACATTTAATATGTGAATGTTACTACATATGTAAATGTAGTAACATTTACATATTACTATGTAAATGTTACTACATTTACATAGTGACGTAATGTATATACGTCATATATATATATATATATA
>CAEGAG010075492.1:0-25769 GCA_903067065.1 Brachyrhaphis terrabensis | reverse complement strand
GCCTCCTAATGAGCAATCATTTGATCCAGGTGCGTTAAACCAGGGAGAGAACTAAAACATGCAGGATGCCGGCCCTCGAGGACCGAGTTTTGGGACCCCTGGTCTAGAATCTAGTCGGCCACATAAAAAGCTACGGCCGGCCGGATTTGGCCCACGGGCCTTGAGTTTGACACACATGCTTTAATCGATTACTAAATTAGTTGACAATTATTTATAATAATCAATTTGTCACAATTAATCCGATTAATCGTTTCAGCTGTAGTACTTGGCATTGATGCGACAACCTCTGTAGTTTCCACACATAAAGTAATAAAAAAATTTGACATAACGCAACTGGAAAATAACAAATAAAAACTAGAATGAAATAAAATAAAAAATAATTGCAGTTTTTTTGTTTCACTTCATTAATCCTTAGTAGAATTAAGTATTTTTCTTGAAATAAATTCATGTTTTAAGCTTTGATCTCCTGTTGTCTCGTTGGTAACTGGTTTCTTCCTGCTGCTCCTGTGTGTCTAACTGGTTTTAGTGGTTTGGTGATAGCCATGGTGGTCAGTCTGCTGTTCCTGCTGCTGCTGAGGTTCATCGCTCCAGTGATGATCTGGCTGATTATCATAGGACTCCTGGCATCTGGCGCTTACGGTAAAAACTTTTTTTGTCTTCCAGCTAACAGCTAACAACACTTTTAAAGTGTTTTTTTCATTGCTGTTGTGATTTCAAGCTGTTTTTCTCATTTTAACTTTCATTTCTGAAGATGTTTTGATTAATCCCTAATTGTCCAACACAGGAATCTGGCACTGCTACTGGGAATACGCTAACTACAAGCAACAGTCCGCAAGCATCAGTAACATCGGATTCACCACAAACTTTAAGGCTTATCTTGAAGTCCAGGAGACCTGGCTGGCCATTTGTAAGATTAATTTTGTTTTTAATCCAAATGTGTTTTATGTTTTCAATTAATTCTCAGTTTTTAAGAAAATTGTTGAAGTTTTGAGTCAGTAGGAACCTGATGAGATCAATAAACTGATGGAAAGGTCTGGAAGAAATGACAATATTTGTTAGTTGCGGTTCTAATCTGTTTTAATTTCTAGCATTTACTTTCTTCAGCAGTGTTGTGAAAAACTTTTTATATCCTTAAAGATGTTTTCTGTTCTTTTTTAAAAGGAGATTTCTTGAGTAAATACAAAAAGCAGATTTCAAATTACGGGACAAAAGCTACATTTTTATTTATGATGTTTGTGGAATGAGCAGCTGTGAGTGATTGGTGTGGATAATTTCTCTGACCCTCAGTGATAATCCTCTGTGTGGTGGAAGCCATCATTCTTCTCACCCTCATCTTCCTCAGAACCAGAATCCTGATAGCGATCGCTCTCATTCAGGAGTCCAGCAGGTGAGTCGGATCACAACTGGGAAAAAAAGCAGTAGAAAACATGTTCAAGGTTATTTTTTTTACCTGGTGCTTGTGCGCCCCATTTCTATTGCTGCCCTGGGTGACTGTCGGTAGCTGCCTTTCCATTGACCGTCTGCAACCCGTCTGTTCGTCTCAGGTCTAATAGGTTAACTTCACGACAGACACATTCAGGTTTAGTGTATTTACACTAACAAAAGAGGAAATCAAGATGGTTAACAGCTTCTGTCCCTTTACATGAAATACAATGTAATAAATAAGCCTAAATAAATTACAAAGCAATAGCTCCCAATGAGCAGTTGGCAGTAGTTAGCATTTTTAAAATAAAACATAGTCAAAACAGACATTAATAATAACAGGTAAAAACACAAAACATAGCAAAATTACTCATGAAACACTGTATATGATTCAGTTTGTCTAAAATATATGTTAGAAATTAATATTTGTAAAGAAAACAGAGCTGAGCCTAATGCATTCCACGGTTACCGACGGCAACAGAAAAAAAAGGGGAGGAGCTGTCAGCTACTGGTTGCTATGGTAACCACCAACTGCCAAGAGCAGCCTAACAGAACTTTAAAACTCCGATAAATGTCTGGAGAAACAACTTGTTGACCAAATAAAAATAAATTCAAAGGATAAATAAACAAATGTTGACAAACTGTAATATTATTAAAATAAAACATGTTACACATGTGATTGCTCAAATTAGAGCTACTAAAATAAATCTGCGTAATAGAAACCTGGCAATGTCGATTTAAAAAGTTGGCACAGCAAGTATTTTTTTAGCATGAATCGCATGAACAAGCTTATTCATGTGGGATTTTTTAAATTTTATTTATTTATTAAATTGCATTTCTTATTTAATGGAAACACCACATCTGTGAAACAGTTTTTTGTTTTTTTTTGACATTAGTGGAATATTAACAAAATTCTTCCGCATATTTGTAATGAAAACGCAGTTAATGTTGCCCATAGCAGAACCCTCTGATTGAGCTGCTTTGATTCAAGATTCAGAAACAGAACCTGTTGTTTTTAATAAAGACGTTTGTTTTTGAGATGCTAACTCCTGTTTATTATCTGCAGAGCGATTGGTCACATGATGTCTTCCCTGGCGTTTCCTCTGGTCACATTTGCTCTGCTGCTGGTCTGCGTCTCCTACTGGGGCGCCACCTCAATGTATCCTTTAACTTTACTACAGCTGACAATTAATCAGTTACTAAATCAGTTTACTAAATTATTTAGTAATCACAATAAATCATTTCAGCCCTAAATATTTATTTTCATTTTCATCCTTAAAATACCAGAATTTCTACTTTCTTTTTTTCTGTCTGATGATACAATTTTAAAATATTGAACGATTGATGTTTAGATCTGTTACTCAGTACTTCAGAAGACTTTTTTACTCTTACCTGAGTAATTTCTTGGACGGCTACTTTTTACTGTCACTTGAGTAAAAATATGTTGAAGTAGTTCTTCTTTTACTTGAGTACAATTTTTGTAAACTCTGCCCTCCTTTGGCTACTGTCAGTAGAGGTGGGCAAAGTATCCAAAAGTTGTACAAGTAATAGTAAAAAAAAAAAGTATTTGGTAAAAGGTCTACTCAAATACTCAGTAACTGATCAAATTATCAATCATTTAATATTTAAAAATTACATAATCAGACAGAAAAAATATAAAGTTAAGTGGAAATTTTGGTATTTTAAGGATGAAAATTACAATAATTGATATAAGTAACAAAATCAAGTAAAATAAAATGTTTCTAAATCATTTTTTTCAATATAAAATTTCTGAAACTTTAGCAAAAACTGCCGGTTTGTGTCTGTTTGTGGTAAATATTTGGTTAAAACATGTTAGTTTTTCATTCAGTGGGTAGAGAATCCAGAAATTTTACTCAAGTAAGAGTAGAGATACTTCATAATAAAATTACTCAAGAAAAACTAAAAAGTACACTTAAAAATATTACTAAAAGAACATTTTGAAAAACGTTACTCCAGTAAATGTAACTAGTAACTGCCCAGCGTTTGTTTTGGCTGAACTGGGATCTGCAGATACTTGGCCACGTCAGGAGAGCCCATCTACAAAGTGGTACCTTTAAATTCCTCGTACGGCGGCTGTACGAGCATCACTGGCAACAAGACCTGTGACCCTCAGGTTGAACCATGACCTCATACGTTTTCAGTACAGCGATAATTTCATCACTAACTTCTTTCTGATTTGCTGTCAGACTTTCAACTCCTCAAATTACCCAGAGTGCCCTTCAGCCAGCTGCATCTTCATCAGCTACAACCAGGAAGGTCTCTTCCAGAAGAACATGTTCAACCTGCAGATTTACAACGCGATCGCCTTCCTCTGGTGTGTGAACTTCGTCATCGCCATGGGGCAGTGCACGCTGGCGGGGGCCTTCGCCTCTTACTACTGGGCCTTCAGCAAGCCGGACGACATCCCCATGTTTCCAGTGGGTGCCAGCTTTCTGCGAACACTCAGGTAATATAAAGAGTTTAAGTTCAGTTATTTAGATTTCTGCAACTGTAATCTAAATAATCCTTTCATTTATAGTTTAGCGACTTTAAAATTATTATTATTTCTCTAAAGTGAAAGAAATATTAAAGCTCCATCTGATGTTTTAATTAGTTTTTCTAATCTTTTTTATTTAAATGTTAAGCTGTGAACCCAGAAATGGTGTTTTTTTTTTTATTTGGCAACATGGCTCACCACTCAGAGCTCTAAAGTGTACGGGGCGTCCCAAAAACCTAGTAAAAAAAATTGAAAAAAAACTAAATCTTACCAAGTATCTTTGGTCTAGTTTCTTAAAACACTTGAATTAAGACAAAAATAACTTGCAAGTAACTTTTTATCAAGACATAGCAACTTGTTTTAAGTCAATAATTCCTTAATATTAATTTCTAAAAAAGTAATACTTCCACTGGCATATTACTTATAACAAGACATTTTTCTGTGTTATAAATGAAATAATCTGTCAGTGGAGCACTGCGCTGTTACCTAGCAACCGCAGCTGATTCCAGCCTGTTGCCTAGCAACCCAAGAAAAGCTCCAGCACCTTTGGTCAGCTGGTTTGACTGCCGTACAATGGCTGCTGGAAAAGACAAGTGTTTTGTTGTTGACGACTTACCATCCAGAAACAACTTGCTGCATTCTGGTTGGTTGTGCAGGAGGCTCTACTAATGGTTTTCAAAGATGCAAAGATAAATAATTCCTCATCTGATTGCAGCCATTTTCAGTTGTGAGCGTGAACGTTGAGTTGGGGAGGCGTGGCCAGGCGCAGCTTATTTAGATTTAAAGTGACAGGACGCCCTAAAACAGCTCATCCTGAAAGGAGGCAGAGCTGAGCAGACTAAAGTCTCATTATTTAAGAATAATTTGGTGTCAAAAATGTAATAAACCTGTGTTGCCCCTAAATCTATCTTAACCTGTTCAAGACATCATAGGTCACTATAATTTGTTAGATTTATTTTGCAAAATGTTTTACTGTGCTAAACGTTGACTAGTGTCCTGCTGTGGTCACCATGACCCCTTGCTGGTTATTTTCTCGTTTAAACTGGGATTTGTAATGTTTGACCTTTTCTGTAGGTACCATGTTGGCTCTCTCGCCTTTGGTTCTTTAATCCTGACGGTGGTTCAAATCGTGAGGATTATCCTGGACTACATCGACCACAAGACCAGATGTAAGTCTATTTCAGCTGATTTAAAATGTTAAGATGAGCAACATTTGCTGTAAATAACTAGTTTTAGATGAGTATGAAACAGATTTTTGTTTTTGAGGGACTGTTAAAGTTTAATGTCTTGTTTCCAGCGGCACAAAACCCTTGTGCCCGTTTTGTACTGTGCTGCTTAAAATGCTGCTTCTGGTGTCTGGAGAAGTTTATAAAGTTCATCAACAGGAACGCCTACATCATGGTGAGGGAACAATCTGTCATAAAAACCTGAATCAATTCAAACTCATCATTTTCCCTAAATATTTCTTCTTTTTTTGTCAGATTGCTATTTATGGGAAGAACTTCTGCGTCTCAGCGAAAAACGCTTTCAGTCTGCTCATGAGAAATATCATAAGGTTTGTGCTGCTTTAAAATGATCAGATCGTTTCCATCCTCTGAAGCCGTTTATGACACGGTTTTATTTTTCCTCCTCACAGGGTGGTGGTTCTCGATAAAGTGACCGACATTCTGCTGTTCTTTGGAAAACTGCTTGTGGTTGGAGGAGTAGGTGAGGACATGGATTCTGTTTTCAAAAACACAAAGTCTTATCAAGTAGTTTTGTTTAGTTTCACATTACAACACTCAGTTTACTTGAAATAAGGCCAAACTGACTTACAGGTAACTTTTAAGGAAGATATAGAAGCTTGTTTTTAGAAAATAATTCCTTAATATTGATTTTATTTTTTATAACAGTGTTCCCATGTTATAAGTGAAATAAATGGAGCTCGTACTTTTTATCATTGCTCAGGAATTATTTACTTAACAAAAAGCTCTTATATTTTACAGAAATGTTAATTGTAAATAAATAATGTGGCCGTTTATTTACTTATTTTAATTAAATAATTCCTGTTTATTTTCCTCTTCAGGTGTTTTGTCGTTCTTTTTCTTCTCTGGACGGATTAAACTCCCAGGCGACACATTTCGCTCTGAAACTCTCAACTACTACTGGATGCCAATTATTGTGAGCTTATAATCACTCTATTTTCTATTATTGAACATCCAGCTGTATTTTATATTTATCCATGTATGTTGATGTTGTTTCAGACTGTGGTGTTTGGTAGCTACCTCATAGCTCACGGTTTCTTCAGCGTGTACAACATGTGTGTCGACACGCTCTTCCTCTGCTTCTGTGAGTAAACGTCAATCATAACACAGTCATCACTACTGTACCATCATCAGTTATTACCACAGAGAAATGTCTCTCTAGCTAGCTAACTAGCTAACCTTACCTAACCTAGACAGATTAGTTAGCTGACCTAGGTTAGCTAAACTAGATTAACCAAACTAATAATAATAATAATAATGTGCAAATTTCATCTGTAGCGTGAAGCTAAATGAGAAACAGGAGGGAAAATTAAAATATTTGGTCCTCTAAACGAGTTGAGTTAAGCTAAGTTCGGTCAGCTAACCTAGCCTAGTTATCTAGTTTAGCTAAAAGAAAATAACTTCTCATTTAATCTTTCCTGCACACAGCGGAAACATAAAATCTTACCAATTATTTTTGGTCTACTTTTTAGTGCAAATATCTTATTAAACTTCAGCCAAAACTTTACTTACAAGCAACTTTTCTGTAAGATATAGGACCTTGTTTTAAGTAAATAATTCCTTAATATTATGAAAAAGTTAAATGTTTTGCCACACTGTAAGTGAAATATTCTGCCACTGGAACTTTAACTTTTTCATTAATGTTAATTATTAGCTCAAAACAAGCTCCTATGTCTTGCAGAAAAACTGCTTGTAAGTTAGTTTGATTTTATTTCAAATATAGTAAGATATTTGCACTAGAAGTACTTGGTAAAATTTTGTTTTTGCAGTGTATCAACAGTCAGGGCAATAATTAATTCAATGAAATGTTTAAAATAATTGCAAATGTAATAAATAAGGCCGACGTGGAAAGGAGGTTAGAAAACTGAGCTAGACGTATTATTCTAAGACTCTTGTTACTCTCATGTTCCAGTAGAGGGCGCTGTTTATTAGAAGTAGCTGATTAAAACTTGACTGTTGTTCTCACAGTGGAGGATCTGGAGCGTAACGATGGATCCCTGCAGAAGCCGTATTTTATGTCCAAAAACCTCATGAAGATCCTCAACAAATCCAACAAACAGGCAAAATGAGGAAGACTTCTCTCTCTTCTTCTTCTCCCTTTAATTAACCCGCTGTGCTTTATTCCCCCTCCTAAATACGTTTACCAAAGTTAAAATGCTTTTTGCACCTTTTTAATTAGTTTTTCATATTTGTGAAATCCTAATATTTACTGTTTAATTATGTATTTTGTTCCATCTGAAGATGTTTCTAATCTTTTACTTTAAATGTTTTTACATCAGTTTGCTCAGATAAAAAGCTTTTAATGTAACATTTAAAATCACATCAACTCCACTGATGTGATTTTTATTTATAGAAAAGGGGATAGGAAAATGCTAAATATTTTTTAAAATATTTTATACACTGTACTGTATTTTATGCATTCGATTGTAATATGAATTGCACAATAAAATTGTAAATGTTTCAGTCTACTTTTTAAGAAGCCTTTTCTTTTCTCCAATCTTGAAGTTTTTACATTTAATAGCATTGACCAAATCAATGTTACTTTTTCCACATAGACCTGATCCGTTAAATATAAGCCAGTGGTTCCTAAAGATTTTCTGGGTCCCCCTATGGATTACAATAAAATCCCCTCCAAAAAAGAAAATAAAAATCAACTGGGCACAAACATCGTTCAACCAGACATAAACCTATACACATCATTTGTTTTCAAACTCCACTGAAGTTTAATTCACACTTCATGTTGCAACAAAACAAACTACAAATCATCTTTACAGTGAAACACTTTTGTGTAACTGTTTTTTTTCCCCATCCATACCGCTTCCCGCGCCCCACACTTTGGGAACCACTGCCATAAGCAGTAAATTTGTTTTCCTTATTACAATTAAAATATTAACAATTCATTATGATGAAGCAATTTAGTACTAAACTGATTTAGTAATTGGTTAATTGTTTACAGGGTATAGACTAAAAAATGCAATTTGCTGAAAGAACAATGCAGTCAGAGCAGCAATTAATCTAAAACTGTTCAAATACAACATATACATTTTGCATTTAAGATAAAAAAATAAACTTATTTGTAAATATGTTCTACTTTGAACTCAAGTAGAATAGTTTTAGCTTCACTTGGTTCAAATTCTGTTAAAAAAAAAAAAAAAAGCTATTTTTGCTATCAATTAATTGTATCCTTATTTTTCAATACAAAAAATAATCAATTAGCTCTAAACAGAAAAGGCTGTGCTTTTCATATTAAGTATTTTTTTCAGCATGCACTAAAGGAATATTACATTTTATGCAATAAAATGTAATTTAAAAAAATAATAATTAAATTGTCTTTATGTATTTCTAATATTGGGTAAACAGGGTTGAGTGGTTAAATAAAAATTCTGCAAAATGTGACAATTTTTTATATGCAATTAATCGTCAGAATATATAATAAAATTAAAATTTTGTTGTATCCATAGAAAATATAAATAAGAAAACAAAACTGTTTCTTTAAGTCCTGTAGGAAAAGTCATGTTTTTCTTTTAAATCAGACACAGAGCAAACATTTCAATCAACTTTAATCTCCAACAACATTTGGTTTTTTTCACAACAGTCTCTATTTGCACCTGCTTTAGTGTCACATTAGCCCCTCAGTACAAAGAGTCGCTCCGACAGACAGATACGTAAGACAAGAACGAGCCCCGGTGGCGGCGGACAGCCTGACCTTCAGATGACCTTCAGTTTCTTTTCTGACCTTGGTGGGAACATAGAAGACTTGATTCATGGTTTAAACACAATCTCCAGATCCAACAGGTTAGAAAACTGCAACTAGAGACGCACCATCAGGTTGGCCAATTTATTCCGTTAATCAGCAGGTCAAATAGTAATACTATTAAGTGCACTAAAAACTCAGAACTCTGACTTTTTTGAGTTTAATTAAAGTCAGACAAAGGTTTACACTGCAAAAACACAATCTTACCAAGATTGTCTAGTTTCTAGTTCAAATATCTTAGTACACTTGAAAACTTCACAAGTAACTTCTTAGCAAGATTGTTTGAGGAGTGTCCTGGAACTCCCCTTGGGTTGCTAGGTAACGGGCAGGGCTCTGCTGGGGTTGCTAGGTAACCAGTTGATTTTGACTCAACACAGTGAACAGGCTCCACAGGCAGATTATTTAACTTATAACAGATTAAAATATCTTGTAATGAGTGAAATAATTTGCCAGGGAAACTAGAAGTGTTTTTAAAATCAATATTAATAATTGACTAAAACAAACTCGTATCTTGCTGAGATGTTACTTGAAAGTTAGTTTTATTTCAAACATACTGAACTATTTACTCTAGAAACTGGTAAGATTTTATTCATAAGTGAAGATAATATTCTGCTTTTTTATTGTCATGTTCAAAATCATTACCTAAGATAATTTAATTTGAATTTAAAAAAGAAAAATGAAACCTGAAGCACCTTTAAAAAAAATCAGATTGGTATTTGCTGGAAAAAATTGATCACCATAAAGATTGGGCTTTTTTTTTATACACATTTTGTCAGTTATTTGTCCAGGAAAAAGGGAAACTTCACTTATCATTCACATCAATAGGGAAGGTCTGTTTCTTTTGTTTTAATGAGAAACAGAATCATAAGACGTTCACGTGTCAGAAACACATAGAAACAGCATTTACAATATTCATATATACAAATATATTATGTATACACACACAGGTAAAACAAAACATAACTGTGACATAAGTGTTTCATAATCGCCCTGTTTCAGGTGGAAAAGTCCAAAGGACTCATTTATTCTGGAAAATTCCTGTGAGTGGCACCTTTAAGATTTCAATGGATCCATTCTGAAATAAAATTGTGTTGCATTCTGGGAAAAAAACAAAACAAAAAGACACCAGACGTTAAGGACAGCTCCGTCCACAGGTGACCTCACAGTGTAATGGCAGTTTAAGACAAACGTAAATAAACTGTTTCTTCCACCTTACAGATACTGAATATAGAAACCAGGAGGAAGGTTTATCCATCCGGCTGTTTCTGCTCCATCGGCTAAAAACTTTTAATACTGTCACTAAACTCTGTGCTGACAACTACAGAGGTGGCCCTAGATTATTGGGGGTCAGAGGTCAGCAACCTGTGGCTTTTGCTTCGACCAAAAATGGTAAAGAGCAGAGTAAAAAAAAAAAAAAAAAAAAAGCAAGGTTGCTGACTCCTGCTCTGGATTGTGATTTATTTTGTTGTATAAACAACATTCACTGCAAAAACACAAAATATTACTAAGTGTTTATAGTCTAGTTTATACAGCAAATGCCTCAGTACACTTGAAATAAGACAAAACTAAGTTAAAGTAACTTTTTAGGAAGGAATGGGAGCTTGTTTTATGTCAATTCCTAAATATATATATATATATATAAAAAAAATTTCAGATTATTTCACTTAAAACATTTTCCAGCTTATAAATGAAATAATCTGACAAAGGAATTTGCACTTTTTCATAAATATTGAGAAATTATTCACTTAAAACAAGATCTTGTGTTGTGCAAAAAAAGGCTACTTGTTTGTTGTGTCTTATTTCAAGTGTATAAATATATTAGCATTAAAAAGTGGACCAGAAATACTTGGTAAGATTTTGTGTTTTTACAGTGTTAACACAGCCGGTGTGTGACAGTGTGTGAGTCGGGGGCGGAGTGGAGGAGAAAACCTGTATTTCTTGACTCTCAGCTGCTTTTTCTCAGATTACAAAATGAAAATCGTGTGTGTGTGAGTGAGTGAGCGCGCTAGTGTCTCCAGTCTTGTTTTTATTTTTTGTCGTCATCATCAGACACTCAGTAGCCAGAAGAAGAAGATGATGGCGATGAACAGGAAGAGGGAGTCCTGCCAGTTGTTGTTGTTGCCGTTGTTAAGGTTACCGTTGGCTTGGTGATCCCCTACATACTGGTCTAAACAGAGACGGGAGATTATAAGGAGGCTTTGTCGCATTATAACTTTATATTTATACCTAAAGTTTCTTAACCACAAACTTTAATGTGCTTTATTGGGATTTTGTGCAACAGACCAACAGAATTAGTGCAGTTAGACCATAATAAAGCATGTTAATCCTCCCAAAAAAGAATCAAACTTTTAATTTTTAACAAACATTTAATACTGGAACTGGAATGTATTTCAATTACCCAACCAAAACAACAAATAAAATGGACACTCAAGTCTGTAAACAAAATTTATTTTCAAAAAACGGGGTTAGTTCTACGTTTGATATATTTCTAGACGTTCAAAAGAAAAAGAAAAGTTACACTTCCCCACTCTATTCTGATCATATGACCTTAGTGTAATATTTACATCCTTAGATTATTTTTTAGAAATCCAATAACTTAATTTCTGATGGGAAGCGATACAGATAAGGTGTAAATTGATTGCTTTGATTCGTGTTTGGTGGTCTACCTGCTCTGTGGAAGGGGTCGTTGGCGTTGAAGACTGTGGTGAAAAAGCCGAAGGGGAACGCGCCGATCCCGAAAGACATGTGGAATCCCGTTTCTCCAAACCCGGGGAACATCTGGGCGCAGAGAGGAAACCCGTTGGTCAAGTTATCACGTTTTTAGGGGAAATGATCTGCTAACGTAAAACTAAATAAAATAGCGTCTCACCCCTCCTCTGCTTTCAGGCTCGGTTCTCTGTCCCTGAGGCCGAGGCGGAGTTTTCAACCTGAGCAGAACAAAAGCAACATTTTACCGGAAGTGACGTAAATCCATTTTTTCCTCCTCAAAGCGACATGCATCTGATCTTCTTATCACAGTCTGAACAACGCAGATCGGATTTGTATTTATTTTTTTTTCTCCAAAGAGTTTTTGCGGCGCCAGTGGCTCGTATTTTTTGCGACAGTAGGCAGTCAGGAAAGAGGGCGAGGAGAGAGGGGAAGACATGGACCGGGAGTCGAACCCGCGACGTCCGCGTCGAGGACTAAGGCATCCAAATCCCCTGCGCCACCACAGCTCCGATCGGATTTTTTTTTTTTTTTATGTGACCCAGGCCACCTGGATCTGCGGGTCCTAAATCTGACACGAATCCGACTTGAGTCTGAACGGCCAGGTCGTGTTAATTCGTCCTGAACGTCATTGATACTCGACAAAACGTCACTATTTTGCGTCCGCAAATAGAAAAACAATGTCTATAGCGGACTGCAATGAGGATTAAGTTGTTAATGTGCTGACTCCGGTTGAATAAAAACTGTAAAATCACAAGATACACTACACATTAGCATCTATATTTACTTCCGCAAACACAGAGCTCTTCTTCTTCTTCTTCTTCTCCTTCTTAAAACACTGGGCGCGCTCTCTACGCGTGACGTTACTGCGCATGCGGGACACTTTCAGGTTGTTTGCTATTAGGACATCACATATACCGTCTATTTTGGAAATGTGAACAACCACAAAACAAAAGGGGAAAACTGAATTGACCATTAAAGCCTGCAGTGTGGTTCTGATCAGAACCGAACACGGACCGGACCGGACCGGAGCCATACCTGGGGTCCTCCTGGCTGGAGCTCCCTCTGCCGTACAGCGGGATGACTTTCTCCCTGCTAATGCCCGCCTTGCAGACGGGACACTGTTGCCTGCTGGGCCGCGTTTCCAACCACTGAAAACGAAGAAGAAGAAAAAGAAGACGCATCGTTTAAAAGAGACAATTTGGCAGAGGACAGCAGAAAACTTAAAAACACATTTTCCGAATGTGTCTTGCAGCTACATTTATATCCATTTGAAATTCAACGAGAAATCAGCTGATTTTCAGCTCAATTTCTAATGATCCTGCTGTTTTTCATCACCACTCTTCAGTGTGAACGCTGCAGCTGAACAAAGACTCAACAGCTGCGTTTCTGTTACAAATGAGTGCAAAACAATTTCGCAACCGTGATATTTCCATTAAATACGTCATGCCATTTAAATCACACACAAGTTTGTTCAACCAATAGTTAAACATTATGGTATTAATCATGGTTAATTGTTTTAGCTTATGAGTAGTACTGTTGATTAAAACATGTTGACTGTTTTCATTTTCTCTTCCATTTTCCTCCTTAATGTTCATCAGAATCAAGCCATTTTATAAACTACTATGGAAAAGTTAATTTGTTTATTAGTGGGTGATGATGCTGGTGTTGCTATTGATTGAAGTAGGACAGTTTTAAATTCAGTGCTAGTATTTTCTATTCATTTAGTAAACCTGAAATCTCCTACCTTCTTTGATCCTTAAACACATCAAACATGTTGAACATTTATCCTTTAATGCATTAATTGAGTTAAATGTCAGGAAAATGCGCAGATTTCAATTAAAATATTGCTTTTATTAAGTCAAATCAAGGGATAGTTTATAGATTTTATAGATAGCAGTTTTAGGGATTTTTCCACAAAACAGCACCATTAAAAAGTCATATTTATCCACCTGTTTGTGTGCGATTGGTTTTAAAAGAGACAACAAAGCAGGTACTTACTTGATGAAGGCAGGGCCAGCTGCAGAGGCAAAAACAAACAAAGATTAGTTCACACTCAAAAAGAATGTCTTTTCCTCTAAAAGCTCAGATCAACATTCCTGTAGGAAATTCACGGTAAGCATCAGATTAGAGGCGATGAGGAGAGTCTGCTAGGAAAAAAACCTGGAGATAAAGATGTTTTATTAAAACACATCTTTTTAATGTTTGTTTGGTTTAGTGATGATTTCCTGACCTGCTGCTTCAATGTGTGGAGAAACGTTGAGGAAAAAACTCACAGGACAGATTTAAGGTATGAAAATGTGAATATTCCTTTTTTAATATGTTATGATACAGAAACAAGCATCTAAATGAAAAAATACAAAGAGGGCGAATTTTTTTTTGAAGATTTAATTTTTGCTAAACTAGATTTTGAGGGCGCCTGAGGCGGCTTCCACTGTCAACTCTATGACAAAATGCTTGTTTTTTTGTTTTTTAACTAGACTAAAATCATGGAACAATAAAGTCAAAATAATACAAGAATTAAGTCTTAATATTACTAGAATAAAGCTGGGATATTTGGAGAATAAACTCCATCACAAGAAATAACAAAAAAGTAATTATAAAAGCTTTTTTCCTCATTAAAATGTTTATTTTGTAATTTAAGACAATCTTCTTATGAAAGAGGGGAAACAACTAGCACTTAATTGATTCAAGTTTTTGGGAAATTAAGTATGTTTGGTTTTGGTAGTATTATTTTATCGTTTTTTTTTTTTTTACTGCCAATAGTATTTTCTTTTAAAATCAAACTTTGTTTTATTATACATCTATCTATGATGTTGTAATTATTGTGAAACACTTTGGTCAGCTGAGGTTGTTGTAAATGTGCCACATAAATAAACATTAACTTGACTAAAATTTGTGTTTATTCTGCTAATATTATGACTAAGTTTTTATAATTGAACTAAAATTCTCATAGCCCGGCCCCAACACGCCATCGTACAGCTAGCAGAAGTGATGATTAAAATCAAAAGCCAGTTTGAAAATATTTTACTTTCTTTTTTTTTTCTTCTTTTAAGTAAAGCATGAAAAAAAAAAATCGATGAAAGTCACAAAACAGATCTGGTATTGAATAGATCAGGGGTTTTATTTCTAAGCCACGTCCAGAGACCATCCTGAACCATAGAAGAAGAAGGAATCCACTCTGAAATCCAACAAACCGGTGTCGAGACCCGGAAACAAAGTTCTCACCAGCTGAATGAGCAATGAGAACATGCACGTGTTCTTGGAGCCTGACTCGGAGGGGAAAACTTGAAAACTTGGCTAAAAATAGTCAGAACTGGATCAGGTGTGAAACCGAGAGCAGAACGTCACCTGCACCTGGTGCTGCGTTTGCAGGAAACGGACAAACCTGCTGGAGGAAATCAGCCTCATTAGCACAACTTTACTGACCAAAACCAGGCAAATCTGTTATGTTCATATTTTTAACCTCGAACTTCTTTAATTAAACAAGAATTTTTGTTTATTTACATGAATATAGTGGTGATATTACAGTAGACACAATTTTACCTGAAAAAACCCTTAAAATTACATTACAAAAACTTGTTATGAGAAAAACTTAATCATTAAGATGTTACATAATCATTTCAAAGTCCTGCTACTGAAACTAATCTGATGCTGAAATGTTAAAAGATTAAGTATTTTTATGAAGTATTAAGTATTATCTTTAAAACTTGTACTAAAGTATAAATTCACAATACGCTCAACATTTTTCATTTTCATTTTTTGTTATTTTTTGTGCTGATTTCTCATAAAATTACAATATTCTCCTAATATTACGACATTACTCTGGTAATATTATGACTATAATTAAAAAATAAAATCGTAGCCTGGCTCTAGTATTTTGCTATAAATTTGACCTGAATTCAAAGTTCAAATAAAAATAAGCTGTAAACATGCTTGTCAAACAAGATGGCCGCCCTGACATCACTCTGAACTATGGAAGCCCAAAGAGTGCTTTGACAAAAAATCCCCATTTATCAAAAGTTAAATCTTCAAAAATACAAAATTTGATCAATTGATTAAATTGATTGCAAAAATACATAGAAACCAGCTGTAACTTGATTCAGTTTAGGAAAACATCTGAAGGATCTGAAGCTCAAACAAAGACAGCAGAACCGCGGAACTCATCTGCTCCTTCGTTGTTAAAACCCAACGCTCCTGACTCTAATTAACACCGTGGCGACGCAGTTTGCCGCACTAATGCAACGTTAATTTGAAGTTGCAGCAGGTGAGCTGACCCCGGCGGTTCTGCAGGCTGATGAGTTTCATCACAGTTTCATCACATTAAGTTCGACTTCCAAGAGCAGAGGGGATTAAAGCAACATGGCAACTACATTACATCAGCACAAAACACAACGTACAGCGGTGCAAAAACACACAAGTTACTGTAAATGTTACACTAAATATCCATCCCACCCACACACTGATCTGTAAGCAAAAAATGAGAAAAATGAACCACTTTACTGCTCTTTTATTATTATTATTATTGATGCTTAACTAAAGATTGATATTAGCTTCAGACTATTTGTCCTCCAGGTCAATATTTGTGATTAAATCTGGGCCTCAGTTCAACCTTTTAACCCTGAAACAGATTTTTCTGTTGAGCAAAGCACTTTCAGAGGAGACAACATTTGGAAAGTGAATCTGAAAATCTTGGTCACTTTAAATATAGAGCCACAACCTCCCGCTGGTATACAGGTGGAGGAACGTGACTTTTCTTTTTCTTCCTGGGATTATGATACCATTGGAACTAACCCAGATCTGCTGCTGGGCCGTAATCTCCCTTCAGCTTTAACTGGAGCACAAGAACAGGCGCCGCGCATGAATGGGAAACACATCAGTGAGCTGTTTCCATTTCCAACACTTGGTCCGAAGGTTTCATCTTGCGCAAGGTTAGCCTAACCTCAGATAAGAGAAAGTGCTAGAATGAAAGCTTTTCAAGGTGAAAAAGACTTTGACTAGTTTATTTTAAACAGTTATAGAACAAAAATATGTTGATTTTATAAGAGCATTGCAGCTGATTAATGCTGAAACTTGTGCTTATGTAATGTGTCATTAACTCTGTAGATTGTAATGATTTACTTTTAATCTTTAGCTATGAAAGCAGACATATTTTGTTTTACCGTTTATCATTCATTTTTATTTTAGAAGTCTTCAGGAATTTCATTAACAAAACGGCTTTTTTATTAAACTTTTTTTTCTTGTTTAATGCATTTCATCACCTTCAAAACGACATATAATCAAAATGAGTAAAATTATTACAATATTTTTTTTTTTTTACCAGAAGTTTACTTAATCGCAAAAACTAGTCTTTGATGAACATTTTTGGTCTTAATCAGATCATATGTGTCTAAGCTGATCACATGTTAACACTGTAAATATTCTAATCAATCAGCTCTGGAATGGGTATTTAAAACGTTTCTCCGGAAAAAGATGAGTTTTGATTTAAAAAAAAATATAATCAAAACTAACAAAAACAAAACTCGTGAGCCATCTTGGCAGCAGTCAAACAACAAGCTGATCAAACGGACCAGAATGGGGCGTGACTCCGCCGCTAGCAGCCACACAAACTACGGGTTACGGAGGCCGCGCAAACGGCCAAACTACTCCCAAACAACAACAAACCACCGACTCCTACCAGAATAAGTGGCCGCACATACTGATGACCGCGTCCTTGGCGGTGTCCAAGCAGATGTTGCACTCGAAGGTGGCCCGATCAGGCTCGCTCTCTCCGCCGCCGCTGCTGCTGCCGCCCGGCCCGTCGCGGTCGCTGCTGCTCTCCCCCGCGGGGAATCCTCCTCTGCTGGCCGGCCCGCCGTTACTCGAGAAGCGTGGATCCGTGGCCGCCATGGTGTTAGCCGCCGAGCTCAAGAGAAATGAAAGCACCGAGCCAAACCGACGTCAGCGGGGTTCCCGACTCGAGCCGAAGTGAGCTACGAGTCAGAGGTGACTGCCGACCATGAACCGTGTGGAGCCGCAGCTGCTACCTTACTGCTACCTTCATCAGGGCGTCTGTTTCCGGAAGGAAAACACAGGGGGCGGGGCTAACCATGCGTCACTTAAATACGTAATGACGCTCAGACGCACGCCACTGTTTGGGGTCTATCTTCAGTAGTTTTTCACTTTTGTACACAGATGTACTTTTTTTTTTTTTTTTTTACCTACAATGCCTTTTTATGTAATCAACTCAATATTATTTTTAGCTGAATTTTATATTAAAAATGCAAATTTTCTGTCAAGAAGTCTCTATTTAATCTGTTTTTATGCGAATTACTACATTATGCAGAAACCATACGCACCTCACCCAATCCCACTTAAAATTATTATCTCTATTACTTGCACTACTGCCTTATTTCTATTTGTGAACTATGTATTCTATTATTTTTATTACATCATTTTATCATTTTCACGCAATAATAATTTAAATAAATAAAAATTACACCCCCCGAGCAATTTTCAAATCCCCGGCTTTCTAAAATAATGGCCGAAGTAATTGTTTGCCAAACGTGATTAACAGTAGAAACATTTGCCCCATTTACCTGTGGGGGACCAAATATCTTATTTATTTATTTATCGACATGATTATGTGAATAAAAAAGCTGCAGTGTGCGATCCAAACACAGCGGGAACCGAATGTCGCACAAAACCGGAACTTTTCTCGCTTCATTGTTTCTAATCGGACTCGTAAAAGGTATGCACCCAAGCGTGTTGTGTTCTCCGCAAGTGTCCATGCTGATTCTGGTTGTAAATATGTGCGGTCGCCACTAAAGTAAAGCAAAAGTGGGGTTTATTTTTGAACCCGTTAAGCCACGTAAAGCTCCAGCGATAAACGATCCAAGATGAAGATCAAAAGACAGAAACAAGCCAAGAAAACGATCAGCTTTTACAAATACAACTTCAGCCTCAGGGAGCCTTTTCAGATCCTCATTGACGGAACTTTCTGCCAGGCGGCGCTGAAGAACAAGATCCAGATCAAAGAGCAGATGCCCAAATATCTGATGGGAGAAGTCCAGCTCTGCACCACAAGGTGAAAACCTTTAGTTGTTTGCGGGCAGCGTTCATGTTCATCCTTTTTGTCTTGCGTGTTTACGCGTTTGTCTTATCCGTAGCTGTGCTTTGAAGGAACTTGAGACTCTTGGGAAGCAGCTTTATGGAGCTAAAATCATCCTGCAGAGGTTTCAGGTCCGGAAATGTGCACATGTGAAAAACCCAGTCCCAGCGTCTGAGTGTCTGCTGTCAATGCTGGAGGAGACGAACCCACACCACTACTTTGTTGCCACACAGGTACGCACTCACATCAGAGGTGGGAAAAGTACCCAACAATAATACTCAAGTAGGACAAGTAGGACTACTTCAGAATATTTTTACTCAAGTAAAAAATAGCCGTCCAAAACATTACTCAAGTTAGGATAAAAAAGTATTTGTTAAAATATTTACTTAAATGCTGAGTAACAGATGAAATTATTAAGAATTTAATATTTCAAAATTACATCATCAGACTGAGTGGCAATTTTGGTAATTTAAGAACCAAAATGACAATAATTGATGTAAGTAACAAGATCAGGCAAAAGAAAACAATTTTTCCAAATTAGTTTCTTTCATCTTAAAGCTTCTGAAGCTTTAACAAAAACTGCAGGTGTGTGTGATGTTTTGGTTAAAACATGTTTGTTTTTCATTCAGTGAGTAGAATATCCCGAAATTTAACTCAACTAAGAGTAGAGATATTTCATAATAAAGTTACTCAACAAAAAGATGTAAAGTAATAAAGATACCCCATAAAAGTTTTTTTTTTTTTTTTTTTTTCAGAAAACTTCCTCAAGTAATTGAGTAAATGTTACCAGTTACTACCCAACTCTGTTCACACTATAGGCACTCTGTATTTCAACGGTATTTAAATACAACTAAGTCATATTTTTAAATATATATGATTAAAAAATGCTCGTTTGAACTGTTTAATTTTAATTTAAACTACTGAATGACTCTAAAATTACCAGTAATATTTTTTCTCACAAATATCTACACTCATTGTAAAGAAAATTAACTGTTGTTTTTTTAAAATGACAATGAATTTCCTACAGTAGATATATATATATATATATATAAATTATAAGTGATCTTTTTTCACAAGGTCATGTAATATTTGAGGCTTTTAATGAGATTTATTTAACCCGACTGAAGACACAAAAGGCTCTTGAATTGTAAAAATTGCTGTGAAATGGAAGGAAAATTATTTATTGTTTTCCAATTTAGGCTTTTTTAGGACTTTATTTTGCATATTGCAAAATCTGTTGTCCATTTCTGTGCAGGACCGTGCAGTAACTGATGGACTCAAAAAGATCCCAGGCGTCCCTCTGCTCTACATCATCCTCAACACCATCGTGCTGGACAAGCCCAGCCAGGCGTCCCTTGACCACGTCCAGGCCGTTCAGTTGGGGGAGATGGTGACCCTGGCCCAGCAGCAGAGCATCCGCAGCCTGAAGGAGGAGCAGGGCATCAGCCAGAAAGACGGGGAGAGGCGGGGGAAGAAGAGGAAGAGGAAACAGAGCAACCCCAATCCTCTGAGCTGTCTGAAGAAGAAGAAGAAGAAGAAAGGTGTGCCGACTCCGGCGCTGAAGAAGACGGAACCAGGAGAGAAGAAGAAAAGAAGTCGACACAAGAGAAGAAAAGCGGCGGAAGGAAACAACATGGCTGCTCCTGTAGTTAGTACGTAGTGGGACAGAAAGACAAAGACTCATGCTTTTAGTTTCTTAAACAATGAGCAACAGTTTTAACAAACTCAGTTCTTTCCAAGGAACCAGACCTTCTTGATCCCCTTTTGGGTTGTAGGATATCAGGAAAAACATAAAAATTGCAATAGTGTTCCTAAAGATTACAATGAAAATATTAATTCAGATAAATCATCAAGGATTACCAGGATTGTTTCTTTTTCTTTCATGACAATCATCACCTCTGTTAGATTTGGCATGTTGCCCAATAAAAATAGACATGAAAGGTCAGCGCTGAGAGCAGTGGCGTTCCTCACAACAGGCCAAATACGATGTTTGTATTGAGACAATTTGCATATGTGGAGTGTCCAAACTTTTTGTCACATGGGCCAAAATCAAGTCAAACAGACTTGAGGGCCAAAGTAAATGTAATTTTGTCAACTCAACCATAAATTAAAGATGTAACTCTGTAACTTGTGTTTGTATTGAACCAGCAATCAGAAAACATGCTTCTGTTAAATGACAGTTTGCTGCTCTAAAGTAAAGGGTTTTAAATGTTTTCTTCTCTGAAAAACACACCAGCAATAAATCTCAGGCTCTGAAAGGAGTGAAGGGATTATTTAAATCCACAAGGGGGCGTCCTGAACTGTTTTACACTAAAGACTGAGCATGGAAGAGAATTAAACCCAACCATTGTTTTAGTGTTATATAGAAAATATGACATTAGTTATACACAGACAATTTGCATTTTAACACTATTTGTGGTTTATGATGGTATAAAAATATAATAAGCTCTTTCCTTGCTTATATTCTGTATTGTTCAATGGACTGAGAGACTGCTAAGACATTTTTCCCCCTATGGGAAGCACTGTGCTGCCATGACGCTGTGACATAATTCAGGTTAACAGCTGACAGAAAGTTCAACATAGCCACACTGAGCTGTTGTCTTGCATGTTAATACACAATTTTATCACTATGTTGTTTTATAAAATATGCTATTTTAAGTTGATTTATTTTGAAAAAAATAAATCAATGTGTAATGTGTTCTGAAAAAAAACACATTAGAGAAAATTGAAAAGTGGAGGAAAATTCTGTTTTTACTTTGTAATTTTACAACTTTCTTTAAGTAAATGGTTCATAGTTAAGTAAGGGACTTGAAAGATAATAAATATGGTTCAAACCAGATGATTTTTAGACAGCAAAGTGAATTTGACTTGTGATTTCCCTGAAGGCCGAGTGTCTCTGTTTCTGTAGAGATCACAGTTGAAGTTGTAATGATTTGCACAGCTCTGGATTCTCACCAGTAAATAAAGTTTATTTAGTTCAGAAACATCAAAACGACAAGAAGTTCATGATTTACATTTCAATTAAATCCAAGCTGAATATTTAATTAAGATCTGTTGACTTATATTTGCATAAATTAATCAAAGATAAAGAAAATTTATTTTACAAAACTTTATTGTACATATTAAATAAGTCATTTATGAACAAACTTATATTATTTAAAGACGGATCAACACAGATCTATGGAGAGTGAAGAGTTTTAATAAATTAACGGCACACTTAAATAATTATTACATGAGTTGTTTATTGTAATTTGACACTCTCTGGACATACTGGAGCAGCAGCTTGGTATTAAGCTTTGAAAATATAAAAAGCAAGTTTATCCCTCATATTGTTTTAGGGTTAAAAACTATGGATAAGTAAATTTTTACTGTTTCTCTAAATTTTTCTAAAACTGTATTAGTTTGTTCTTAGAAAAATGTACATCTTGAAAACTGAAAGGAAAATTCTTCAGTCCTGCATCATAAAAAATAAAATTTAACTGTTTCTCTAAATTATTGTAAAAATATGTTATGGGTAGATTATGAATAAATCATATAGTGCTATTAAGATTAGTTTTATTAGAGGTTTAGATTCGTACTGTTTCTTTGCAGTTCTGTGTTCAGAGTGGAAAATGTCAAATCTCGCAACGGCGGCAAATGGCGCCATTTTGTTATTAATGAGTGTGACGCGCATGCGCCATGCTGGATAGAAATATGACGCAGTTTCTACATGAGCGTTTGAAAGAAGATGCGGCTAGCACCTGGCCGCTCGGAGACACGAAGCTGTCGGTCTGATACTGATTAACTTTGGGACGTGGATTAAAAAGGATATTCTCTGATCTCCCACGACGCGGAATCCGAGCGGACGCCCAGCCTTATGACTGAAACTTTTACGGATCCAACCCGATAAACATCGGGTCGGTGTTTATCGAGGCCTAGCTTGAGGCCTTGTACTTGACCTACGAGGAGGCCGCAGTGAAGGCAACTAGGCCGCGGGAGCGCCACGTTTCAAATCGCTGCGTTGGTTATTCGGTAAGTTATTTTTCTGAAACCTTATTCTAAGATGTTTGTCTTTTTCCACCGATGACGTTAGTGAAGCTGTTTTTTGTGCCTAAACAGAGCAGCACACAAGGAGAGACCCGACCGTGGCCTCTCAGCGGCGGTTTGTTTGGCTGGTGGCGTCAGTGAAACACCTGAGGAGATATAATGGCGTCTGAGCTAGCAGCTGATCGATTATGGATATACTACAATCAACCTGAGGATCGCTAGCAGTTGATCGATTATGGATTTACTTCAATTAAGCTGAGGAATCGCTTCCCTCAAGCTGAGGAAACGCTACAAGGTGCCTGGCGGATCCGCCCAACCCGTCAAAGGTTTGTCAAATCTGTAAAGAACTGTTCCAATGGCGGGTCCAGAAGACAACTCAGGGTAGGAGCTGTTGCGGGTTTAGCTACGCTGCTGATGCTAACGCTATTGAAGGCCAACTCTAGGCCTCTTGCTGGTTTGGTTTGGTTAGATTCTCTGCTGAGAGTCAATGAGCTGAGAAGGATTCTGCTGTTGTAAATCCTTCTGTTTTTAGTGTTGTTTTGATATCTAGAATCTGAAGTTCCTGGCTGAAAGTCAGTTTTATTTTTTTGTACCCATTTAATATTTAGTTTGAAATTTAGGGTCCATACTTTAATAATTCAACAACTCACACAAATCTAATTTACGTTCAATTTAAACGTGAAAACCGATTAATTTTTGCGCCGAAACAACTCGTGGCCTTGTGCAATTTCGTCTTGCGACTTCATTTCTTCTGGACGACAATGGAGAGATCTGCTGGAGCTGACTTCATATCTGCTGGACGACAACTGCAGCTGCAGGCCGGAGGTCACAGAAGTAATGTTCACACTGTAATCCACCATCTCTTATTTGCAGGTTTTCAGCTGAACTGCAGGTTTTCCTTCCGGAGACGATCGACTGGGACATGTCCTTCAGTGTTTGTTTGTTTTAACCAATTTTCTCTCCTAGACTAAGCAACTGGCGGACCTTTTTTTTTTGCAAATAACTTTTATTTCTCATAGATATAGCCATCATAGGAGCTTCTACTACAACTAACTCCCCTTTCTCCTATAGAAACACTCCTGGAGCAGCTCTTTTTCTTTTTCTCTTTTCCTTTATTCTGTCCTTTCAAATCCTCCGGGGGTAGTGACAGATGGCTTTCATACAGAGCCAACTTCTGGTTCTGCTGGAGGGTTCTTCCTGTTAAAGGGAAGTTTATCCTCTCCACTGTCACTACATGCATCCTAAATATGAGGCTTTGATTTAGCTTACTTAACTGTTAACCACTTTAAATAAGTGGTGCAGTGTTGGCCTCATTTTGGAAAATCTTCCTGTTAAAGGGAAGCTTTTCCTCACCACAGTCACAATTCTCATCCTCAGTAGGAGGCCATGCTTAAGCTTACTTGACTTTTAATTAATTTAAATAATTGTTGCAAAGTTTAATTATTATTTTTATTTTTTGGAAAGCCTTCCTGTTAAAGGGAAGTTTTTCATCTCCACTGTCACCACGTGTCCTCAATATAAGGCATTGTTTAAGCTTTCATAACTTTTAGCCAATGTTTGATAACCGGTTTTTATTTTTATTTTTTTTGGAAAGTCTTCCTGTTAAAGGGAAGCTTTTCCTTTCTACTGTCACAACATGCATGTTCATTATGAGGCATTGCCTAAGCTTACTTGTATAACTTAACAAATTTAAATTGGTGTGGTGTTAACTTCTTTTGGAAAGTCTTCCTGTTAAAGGGAAGTTTTTCCTGTCCACTGTCACCAGATGGGATCCTCAGTACGATTCATTGCTTTAGCTGAACTTTTAACCAATTTAAATAATTGGTGCAGTATTAACCTTATTTTGAAAGTATTCCTGTCAAAGGGAAGTCTTTTTGGAAAGTTGTATCATGAGGATCCTCAGTAGGGGTCATTGTTTAAGCTTACATACTTGGTGCATTATTAATTTTTTTTTAGAAAGTCTTCCTGTTAAAAGGAAGTCTTTTTGGAAAGTCTTCTTGTTAAAGGGAAGTTTTTCCTCTCTGTCACGGCATACATCTTCAGTATGAGTCTGGTTTAGCTTACATAACTTTGAATCAATGTTTGATAACTGCAGTTTTTTTTTTTGCTTTTTGGAAAGTCTTCCTGTTAAAGGGAAGTTTTTTTTGTTTTTTTTTCTTCTCCCCTGTCACCACATGCATCCTCAGTGTCTATGGTGGTGAATGATAGTTTTGAGCTCATGGTTGAGAGTTTAAGGCCTTCTCAACATCACATGGTATATGGACCAGGAAGCTATGGTATATGGACTGGGAAGACTTGGTATATGGACTGGGTGGCTATGGTACATGGACATGTTATATGGACCGGGAAGATATGGAAGCCTATGAACAGTTTTTGTTGAGATGGAACGACGACTCTGAAGACATCAGATGGCCTCGGACTGTGAAAGATAGGAGTGTGAATGCAACGGCAGGAAATGTGGTTTTTCTACTTCTGGTAGCCACTCCTCAAGGCTACGAAGTCATCGGATGAGTTCAAGGAATTGAGTAACAAACGAGTACAATGAAGAGGTTTCATGCATGAAACGGAACAAGCGGTTCCATTTCATGCACAATGCTCCACGCAAGAAAAACACGGTAGGTTATTTGAAATTTAAGAGTTCTGATCTTGGTTACAAAAGGGTAACCTTCTGGTTACCCTTGTGTGTTCTATGTTTCAACAGTGTTTGTTTTCACACACAGTTTGGTCGGGTTTGTGCGAAAACGAACCCTCCCGACGGGTAAAGGGTTAGTTACCTTTCGGTCGGGTTTGTGCGAAAACGAACCCTCCCAACGGGTAAAGGGTTAGTTACCTTTCGGTCGGGTTTGTGCGAAAACGAACCCTCCCGACGGGTAAAGGGTTAGTTACCTTTCGGTCGGGTTTGTGCGAAAACGAACCCTCCCAACGGGTAAAGGGTTAGTTACCTTTCGGTCGGGTTTGTGCGAAAACGAACCCTCCCGACGGGTAAAGGGTTAGTTACCCTTCTGTCGGGTTTGTGCGAAAACGAACCCT
>CAEGAG010075489.1:0-11509 GCA_903067065.1 Brachyrhaphis terrabensis | reverse complement strand
TCAATCAATCAATCAATCAATCAATCAATCAATCAATCAATCAATCAATCAATCAATCAATCAATCAATCAATCAATAAAATTTTATTTGTATAGCACATTTCAGCACCAAGGCATTTCAAAGTGCTTTACATAATAAACACAACACAGGGAGAGCAATCTGTGTTGTGCCCTCCCTCTTGCATTAACGTACTGTGAAGCACTTTGCATTTCCTTGTGTATGAGTGGTGCTCTATAAGTAAACTTGAATAGTTGTGTTTGGCTGCCGTTGCCAAGCAACTAAGAAAGGAGAGCGCAGCACCATTGTGCAGATCTTCAAACTTGGATGTATGAGGCTGAACTCAATGATAGAAATGCTGTGCTGTAAAACATAGAAAATTGATCTTTTCCTCCACAATAGTTACATAATTCAGAAGTGATGTGTAAAACTGCTCGTCAAATAGCACTACGACATTTTGAATGTCCTAGTGCTATCCTTATTGTTCAGCAAATGACAGCCATGTTATTCTAGTTTCCACAAAATCGAAGTAGAAACTCATGTGCATCGTCATAATAGAAATTGTATGCATACATGTATTGATGCGGTCACTAGCTAATCTTAGAAAGGAGTTCTAATCTTGAATATATGGAGCCATGTTATGATTTTATAATTTCAGCAAATATGTAAGTAGATTAGCATTGGATTTGGAATTGTTTAACTTTTAATTGTATTATTTTTATTCATAGATTGTTGCTGGCTGATAATATTGGGTCTAAGCCTGATAGTTAATACACTAAGAAAAGACAGCAATAGTATTAAGACAACTTTAATGATGCTTAAGCATTATTTTAAGAAGTTCAAATAATAAGTTAACAAAAACATGTTACTTAATAAATACAAATGATGACAGATGCAAATGCTGTTGACTCACTCTCTTTTTTCCTGGAGTGAAATCAAAAAGTGTATACGAAACATTAAAGTAATATTTTGTCACTTTTTTAAATTGCATCCCTACATAAAAAAATTCTAAGCAGTATAGTTAATCTGGAAACAAAGAGGATGTTTTTAACACAACACTCAATGTTTCCATTAGATAGAACATGATCAACTTTTGATGTTTATCATGTATCACAATTTTTAAAGGTTTTTCCAGCACTAGTCGCCTTCGTTTGCAGCATCTCAGACAGTAAAATGGGTAGAAACAGAAGGAATGAAGACCTGGAGCAAAAAATTTCAGAGTCGGAAATCGAATCCTGGATGGCTGCATCGAGAACTAATAGCCTCTGTATATGAGGCGTCTAATGTTCCACGCATATACGAATGAAATCATTACTGAGGGTTTTCAACAGTACAGAGTCAAAATAAATATTTTATGTTATAAAAACAGCTTCAAACTGTTTTGAAGTATTTTGAAGTACTATTTTAATCTAAAATAAAAACAATTCAATACACAGTTGATATACAATGGACTTTAATAAATGTAACATGTAACAGAAGACTTATATTTCTCCAACTTCCTATAGGATAAGTATTGATGTTGAAAAACTATTAACCTTATGCAGGGGAGGAGACTTAGCGGAAGTATTTAATCACTTAATTGACCAGAGGCTGCAATGCACTAATAAAAACATAGCAGGCACTAAAATTAATCAACTTTATTCGGGTAATGTGGGTAGATTTGTGAAGGTATAATTGCTTTATACGTTCATCTTCGTACTTATGCAAAGTGAGGGTTGCCTAAAGTTTTAATAGGTCTATACACTCTCCAAGGTAATTATTAACTGTTGCTGAAATTATCGCTCAACTACCTGCTTAGGTCTGTGCATCAGCTGAAACTTCAGAAGGATGCTGGTGAAACTGTGATGAGCAGAAAACCCTCAGAGTATTTTTCATATTACTTAAGGACAGAGATAGAAAGACAGAGAGAGACTACTGAAAGAGCAAGGCCAGAAAAAACATGCAAAACAAGTATTAATGACCTGAAATATAATTTAAAACATCATTTAATGTTGAAACCAGGGTTTTCACTATAAGTAAAAAAAAAACAAAAAACTACACATATTTCTACTTTAATATGAATTGCTGTCTGTGGAGATGGACTGTTTGCATTCCCACCTTTATTCACTGCTATGGTTTATCTTGTATGAAAATGCTGCCTTCCATACATTATGTGAATGTAATCCAATTCAGAGGAATGTTTGCCATGGCAGCCAAGAGTCATGATTGAGTCATGCAGTGAGATGCTATCTAGAAAAAGCCACCAAATCTCCTTTCACAGTCACAGGCAGGCAGAATAAGTCATGTTTGGTTTTAATCTTCACAAACAGCCAGTCGGAGTCACAGCGTTATGCCGCTCTACCATGGCTACATATGAACAGTCTGTGTGTCAAAGAGGACTACTGAAGCTTAACTCCAGAGGAAGCAAAAGGAAACCCTTAAAGTAATATTAGGAGATGAAAAAATACACTTTTGCATAAAATAACTAATTTAATGTCCAAAATACATAAAACATTTTAGGTCGATACAACAGTTTTGGCTGAGGGTATGTCTTTACTAACAAAAAATTAAAGAGAATCTTTACTATTGCAGTGTTGTGTTCATGCTTTGTTCACATCATGTTTTAATATCGCTACTTGACTTTCCAGAGAGTTTCAATGTATTCCTACACATCTATTTAATATTTACCCAAAAGTCTTCATAATCAAAATAAAAAATTAAAATAAATAACTGTTGCCTTCACTTTGGAAGTCTCCAATGGATGAGAACAACTTTCTCCTTTTGTTATTTTATATATAATGGCTCTCACTGTGGTTTGCTGGAGTCCCAAGCCAATTTATTGCTTTAAGACATGTCATTATATGCTATTTTAATGATCAGTCTTATAAATAAGTATGTTTTAAATGTTGCTGATCACAGTTAATTCAAATTTTAACAAGAGGCACAAATACCCATCTCCCAATGGGGAAGGTTGGTTTGGTTAGCTTTATTTTCATTATTTGGATTAAATTGTATGAAATACTTTGCAGGAAAATACATATACTCTCTGTTTTGTTTACAAGTATAGAATAAATGCCTGTTATTAATGAGCCAGTTTGTAAAATGCTCTCAGATCAACATATGTTATTACATTTGGAAGAGTGTTGTGCGTTTAATGTGTGATTTTGGCATTGTTTTTATGTGATCAAACTCCAGTTAGAACATCTGTTCTTTTGTGTCATAGAAAAAGAAGTGCTTTTACAGTCATTCACTGAATGAAATTGCTGCTTTCGCAGGCTTGTGTTCATCACTGAGCACAAACAACAAAAATAGATTCAATGTCATATAGAGTATTTACTCATTTTCCCCCCATCATTTTAACAGTCATCGAAATAAGGCACAACATATAACATTAAGACTGGACTATTCAAGGTAAAGGTTTTATCATTTAGTCATACCAGTTATAGACATCTGCCACCTGGGCTGCAGTCAGTCATTGTACATTACATTTGTAATGATTTTGTAATTTTTTTATTAAACTGTCAAGTACTCTGAAAATATGAAACAGGACAGTCAACAGCAGTGGCATTTCATCCAAAATGAAAGGGCATCACCCTTAAAGAAAATAAAATAGCGTCATAACTATTTACTTTTCTCTTTGCTGCATTGGTTTTGTTTACTGATAAATTTCAAGGAAAATATCTTGTTCTTTGGTGACCTAATGCTTCCCTATGTTTACCAAATAAGATTTTTGTAATCATTTGCATTTGCTGCATTTGTGTTCAGTCAGTACTTTGCAGTACCACGTTTACACTGCAATTACAACTGCAAGGCTTTTGAGACATCTTTTTATTAACTATCTAGTACATTAGTCGTTTGATCATTGCTTTAAATTCAAAGGGAAAGTAATTGGTGTTGTAACTCTAACAATCACATTTTTTTCACTACTTTATACAGTCGTATTCAGTAAATTAGAATATGGGTGCCAGTGAAACTCATTTATCAAATTAAAGGTACGTTTTGAAAACAACAACCTTTAGCAAATACTAACCATATTTTTCGTTAGACCCACATTTCTGCGCTAAGAATGCTTCCATATTGGTCTGATGATATATTAAGATTAGAATATAATATGTTTTCATTAGCTATAAGCAAGAAATCATCATCATTAACAGAAATAAAAGCTTTAAAACATGAGTCTGTGTGCAATAATCTATATAATCAGTTTTTCTTGTGAGGTGAGTCACTGAAAAAAAACATTTGGTTTCAACCATTAGCATTTGCTATCCTTTTAAATATGCAAATATTTGAAGATCATTAAAAAAATCTAAATTACTTAATATTTTCCAAAAATTCACACATTCCTCTTAGAAAGTATAATTATGCTCAGCTGAATTGTTGCTCATTGTGTTTTCATGAGAAGCTCTTTAAACACACTCACAGAGGAAGAATGCTGACATTTTTATACAGAATAGCACGGTCACTACCCACTATGAACAACATTAACCCTCCCAGTAATTACCTGTTTTATACCGAGCACACCCAGTTTGTTTGATTTCTTTACTTTTTTTTAAATTATTTTAAGCTGCAGCGCTTCTTTTCTTTGCAGAGACTCTTGTTTCCACTTTGTCACCACAGACAGTGCGAGAGCTAATCCAATCCTGCTGCCCACCCAATTGAGATGGATCACGGTCAGGAATGAGCAGAATAATTCATGGACCCCTGAGCTCATGAGACTGGCCAACGTGAAAATAGAGAAGACTTTTATTACAACAGAGATTATTTATTAATCCTGACATGGCCCTCATCAGTTCAATAATTAAGACTTTGGGACGTTATGCCAGGTTTACATTTCCAAATATATAAAACCTTTTTAATCACTAGTCCGTCCTGCAGGTCATATGTCTCACTCTCACATTTGTGATTTCTCAAAGATAAAGAGCTTCTAGAGACATATTCCTTTAGTTTATACTTGTTCTGGTAACAATGTGAGAAAAAATATACATAACCAGAACAAACAAAACAGCCTACAAAAACTAATTGAAGTTTTCCTTTGGCATTCTACAGGCAGTGAGTTTATGCTTGCATCTCTGAGCTTATACCAGTGGATCATTGAACAATGTGATGACACTGTGCAACACTGAAAAATTGCAATAGTAAAATCTTATAGCACAGACACTCTCCACTGTCTTGTTTCTCTTTTATGGTCTGCTTTATATGCGTTTATGACTTTGCTTACAAGTGGAGACAAAACAAACAGAAAGATATAGAGATGCACATAACAAAACTGTTTTGCTAAAAATAATTTTACACTCAGTATGAACTAGACTTCTAGCAATGAAGTCAAGACACAGTGAACCAATCACATCGCAAAAAAATTCATTTGTCAATCTGTCTTAGTTTTAGGGTCAGTTTGTATGCCTGTGTTAAAGTCAAAGGATATTACTTTGATAAAATCAACAAAAAATAAACAAAAAAAACCAAATACCTGAGTATAAACCAAATACTCCCCCTTGGTGTAATGTCTCACAATATTTCATATCAAGCAAAGATAACCATAGTAAGAAGAAGATTTAGTTTTCAAGTCATGATTTCATGTCCAGACAGCTCTGGTTAAAAAATAATGGGCCTCTAGATGTGATAAGGTTCCAACAACTGCCAGTGTTTGTTTTGTCAAAACTTTATACTACTGTTAAGAAATATTGACCAGCTCTTCTTTGCAGAAATGCTTTAACCCACAGATTCGACACTCATTGGAGGGTTTTTATGTGTGGCACAGTATCTGTACATAGTTCAACTAGGCCACAAAGGCTTTCATTTTCTTGAGACATTCAGATGTAAACTTGCTGGTATCCTTTGAATCACTGTTGTGGAGAAGAGCCCATTTGAGCCACAGTTTAGGGTCAAATAATCCTAGTTCTACATTTCCACTTAGGAGTTTTTTGGACAGAACAGAATTTCTGGTTCCATCAATTACTGCAAGCAATCCAGGTCCTGAAGGAAAAAAAACATCACCACTGTACCGCCATCATGTTTGAATGTCGCTTTGATGTTTCTTAAATGCTGTGTTTTAGCCAAATATATATTTATAATATAAATATAATTCCTACATTCCAAAATATTTAATTTGTTTTGTCAGTCCACGAAATAGTTTCACAAAAAGTCTAGAGGATCATACATTTGTTTTATAGCAAATGTTCATTAATCTGAGTACCAGAAATGTCTTTAAAACAAAACTCCATTGATGTCTTTCTGTTGTCTCTATACATTGAATAGCACTTCAGTTATTTTGCTCATGATTTATACAATTAAAGCAACAATTTTTCAAACCCATGGCATTTTTTGCATTTAAGTAATCGTTGCATTTTACTAGCAATGTTTCTTCTGACTGGAAGTGAACTTGTTTGAGTTGCCCAACCAGAGTGCAGACTTAAATCTAAGTGTCTGTAGCTAAATTATTCGATTTTAAAACTCGTTTAATTAGCCTTCATTTTACATTTTTAATTTGTAAGGATTTCCAAACTGGTCAACAAACAAAATGTGTCTGGAAATGGTGCTCCTATTTAATCAAAACTCAAGTAATCAAAGGCATAATCTGTGCAGTTATTAAGATTTAGACTGTAAATTTAGATTTACAGTCTAAATCTCGACTGTAAAAACTGACAGTCATCTAAGGTCAAATGAACTTATCTCATCTCCGAAACTACTTGTTGTAATGAGGTTTTTACATAGAGTGAAGGTTTGTGTCTTCCAATATTTAACTAAATTGTCCTGACTTGTACATGTTTGAAAATTGACTTAACTCAGTTTTAAAGCAGTTTTTAAACTTTCATTTCTAAGTTAACCCTTGTGTTGTCTTGCGGGTCAAAAGTGACCCACTGGCATGTTTAGCTGTAGAAAAAATACCTTAAACAATCTTTTTTCAACTTGAAATTTTATGACATTTCCTAAATTGACCCCAACAGTAGAAAAATATGATCTTTTGGACCACCTAGATCATCTAGTCGGACTGGAAAATATGTTTTAGAAAGTTTTTGTGGAACCATTCACACAAGATAACAAAGGAAAGACAGAAAACAAAACCTTAGCATAGAAGCTTTGCATGAAAGAAAGGTGTTAAAGTGCAGGCATTAAAGGCTTAAAAACTTCATAGGTCAGCCACTTTAATTAAATAACTTATGTTTTCAGAGAGTTGGCTCCGGAGCTGAGAAACATAGAGGTTGAATGCTGCCTCAACTTTAGTTCTGAGATCATTGAGTAAACAAGTGTCTAAGCACCTGAAGTGCCCATATGGCTCATACTTGACAAGCAACTCTGAAATGTATTTTGGCTTAAGATAATTTTGTTTTTTACAGACCAATAGCATAATGTTTAACATCTGTATTTTGAGTGTGTGCGTGTTTAACAGGTATGCATTTTTAAGTTCTCCTGGAGTGTTTATTTTTTAAAGGGAGAAAGTTGCAGTAATACACCCTCCTTAAATTAATGCACATATGTCATTTGTCCTGTTTTGACAGAAAACCATTTAATCTGGCAACATTTTAAAGATGAAGAGTACAAGTCTTATTGGTTTGTCAGATGCACCAGTCTGTAGAAGGCTCTACTGGTTCTGGGGTATAGTGGGACGCAGACACACTAACACACAAGAGCCCTGAAGGATCCCCCAGATACACTTCAGCATGGAATCAACAGTCTTTTTGTCTTCCAGAAATATTAAAACTACTACATCTATTGTTTTTTTTGTTTTTTTTTGTTCCCCGAGTCTTTTCAAAATCTGTAAAGACTGTAAAAGAATTCAGGTTGATTTCTTTGTTTTAGAACTAGAAATGCAATATTACTTTATACATAGCTGGATAGAAATTGCATCTATTTGGCTTGTAAAGCATGCTTTGAGATTACATTTGTGAATCTGCACTACAAAATTAAATCTTGAACAAAAAATGCAATTATTTAAATATTCTCCCAAAATTCTCCAAGAGGATGGGGAGTCACGCTCACAAGCTAAATTCAAACATAAATAAATAAAAGTTAAACACAAGCAAAAACATCCATTGGCAAAACCCACAAAATTCTCCTGTAACACACATTTTAGCTTGGGGGGGGACTTTGTGGTGCTGCGCTTGTTGTTGAGGATGTCCTGGGGGCCACATCGGAGAGCTCATTTTAAAGTGCAGCTTGAAATGAAACCATCTGGTTCTGCTCGGTTCATTACTGGGAGAGCCACCGGTGCAACTGATTAGATTGATGAATCAATAAGTGCAATCAGCGCAGTAATGATAAACATATAAAGAAAAGCGATTCCAGTGAAACAAGTGGGAATGACTCGCGGGAGGATCCTGGATAATCACTAATCGGCGAGCAGTACATAAAAGGGAGCGAGGCGTCTGTGCAGCACCTTGATGCGGTTCAAGAACTGAAGGGGGGGGGGGGAAAAACCTCAATTATTCAGATGTAAAGCATCGCGCGGAAAGGTGGCACTGGAGCTCAAGATGCGCTAGTCGGCGCCTTAAGAGTAAATTTCAGTACTTGTGTGTTGTAGAGTGCAATGAAGCCTCAACTCGTCGAACTTGAGGAGGAGCCCATCTCTGTAGGATCTATCGAGCCCATTGGGTCTCTAAATCCCGGGTAATAGACCTGAAATGATGAAAGAGCGAGTTAAGATGCAACTGTCGAGAAGATCGGAAGGCGAAGATGCGTTACTGATTTGTTTTCTTTGAGCAGCGCCTCTGTATGTACAATCCACATGCGCACCGCACACGCAACAGCAGCTGAAATCCTGCTAAGACGGTGCGGGGCAGATTTACGAGATCGCGTGATCTATTATACGCCTAAACCCCACCAACTGCACTCTCTGATCTGTGCAAGATCTCATGGGAGGTGTACATTCTGTAAGACCTGTGTGCGTCTTTATCCCCTGGCTTTATGACCAAGCTTGGAATGACTTTTCATTTGCGTAAAACCAGTTTTACAGCCAGGCAACCCCTCCTCCCTCAGCCCATCTCTTTTTGTTTAAGCCCACTCAAATATTCATTAGACTAGCACTTATTGATCCGGCTTTGAAACCCAACTGATTTCAACGTAACTCATTCAGTCAGTTTTACATTTGGTATTTTATTATTATTTTTTTTACTGTACATTTGCATTAGTGTAAGCGTCCTGCAAAGTCTGTAGTTCGTAAGGAAGTAGAGCCACAGTTGCGCGGAGGGAGGGAAGATCTGTGCAGTCAAACAGAAGAAGCTGGAGAGGAAGAAAAGTAGGAAACCACCGCAGTCATGCCCCGGAGTCTCATTCAGCACCACTCGCTGGTGGACAGCGTCTGAGCGGCAGAGTTGAAGGAGAATCGAAAGATCTTCTAATCCGGAGAGATACTTGCAGACATCAGATTGTGTAGAAAGAGAGAGAGAGAGAGAGAGAGAGAGAGAGAGAAAAAATCGCATTTCTCTTTCCACTTCCCACCTTTCTTTCTGTTGTTTTCCCTGTCGTAATCTGTGGGGGTTCACGATGCAACATTCAAACAGCGGGGGAGTCCAGAGCTGCTGACTGGAACTGGCTGGCAAAGACGCAGGAGGAAGAGGGGGAACCAAGCGGGAAAGGAGCGCAGATCGCAGAACTCCTTTCTTCTCTACTTTCAGCTCACTTGAACCAAGAGGGCTGAAAGGTAAGAGACTTCTCTTCTTTCTTCATTAGGAGGGTTCGGCAGTGGTATTGCAAGTCAAACATTACTGAGTTACACAATTGTGTGGTGACTTCTTGTCTGGGAGAGTGCTGCGCTGGTTAGCTTTTATAAGCAGGATCACCTTAAATGAGTGAAACGTGCGAGTAATGACATGCACACTGTCTTGTATGGGCTTCTTGTGACTAATCCAAGAATAAATGTTGGGACTTTAAAAAAAGAAAGCCTTTCAGTGTGAATAAATATTCAAGTGTGTGTGTTGCCTCAGAGAAGGCTTCTCTGATCACACTCAACAGATGAATCACCTTTGCTGAAAGGCTTATGAGGAATGATGTTTCTTGGGGGGCTGATGGGGGTGTTGACTGTACAATGAACCCCTTCTTAAGCTTGAGCCCCCTCTGAGGTTCCCCTCCCCTCCACTTTTTTTTTTAATTCCCACTTGTTTTGGCTTTCTCCTGCTCCTCAGATGAGTGATTCTAAGGAGTCTGTGGATCTAATTCAGGTTCTTTCTTTTGCTGTCATATGTGTGTTTTCCAATTTTTGCATTGCTTTTACTTGCAAATATGGCAAGGTGCCTGATGATGCCTCTGTTCACTATCTATCTGAGAAGGCATTAATTGCTGTTCACATTTTTGCAACATGATGCCTTAAAGAAAACATCCCTCTCTGTAGGCATGTCCAGAAGATGTGAGAACATGTTCTTAACTCTGGATTTGCATAATACTATGTAATCAAACACCTTTAATTCTGCATACAGGTGCATCTAAATGAAATAAGACAAAGCAATCTAATCTAAGTCAATGGTTAATACCACTACCACAGATACTCAATTGGCTTTCCGTCTGGACTTTGACTGGACCATCTAAATAGCTGAAGATGATTTGGTCTAAGCATTCCATTTTAGCTCTGGCTTTTTTATAGGGTTGTCATTCTTTTATAGTTTTGAACAGATCATTTTTTTTTTTTTCCTGATTGCTTTCTTTTTTAGCTTCATCAATGGACTCTGTCCACCTTCTCTCTCTCTGCTCTTTGAAAACATCCCTACAGCATAATGCTGCCAAAATCAGGTGTCATTGTGGTGCTGGTGTGTTCACATACTACTTTGTATGTAGACCTAAGATTTTCAGATTTGGACTCGTTTGATCGGACCACCCGCCTAAACTCCTGTGACAAACTTCACACTTGGCTTCCTATGATTTTCTTACAACACTTTTTCATAATGCCTTGATTTGTAGAGTTTATTGTCCTTTCAGTAGATTCTTCCTTAGGATATTGATTATAACCTGACCCTGTTTTAGATACCTGCACAACTTTATGTCTGACATGGTGTGTTTCCAGGTCTTCATGCTGTTTGTTCATTAGTATTCTATAAAATGAAGCCTTCTTAAAACAGATGCATATTTACTGATGGTGTATAACGCACAGGTGAACTCCAGTTTCTAAATGGGTGACATCTGAAGCGATCTAGCTGTCCTTTATACATAATGAATAAAGGGGGGATAGAGTACGATAGATTTTGATGGGGCAATGTAAAAATGAATGTAAATCCTTTTCGTTTTCCTTTCATGTTGCAAATACGTACCGTAATTTCCGGACTATAAGCCTCGACTTTTGTTTAGGCTTTTTTTTTAGACTTTTGTTTGAGTTTAGGCTTTCAACCCTGCGGCTTATACAATGATGCGGCTTGTTTATGCATTTTTTCTAACGGCCGCCAGGGGCGCTCTAGCAGAAAAGGTAAGAGTGAGACAGGAGGAATATATGTGTCGAGGAAGACGCAAGTTTAATGTAACTTAACACGTCTCAGTGCACAGGAGGAAGATGAAGACGGCTCTCAGTGACTTTTACCGGTATGTTTTTTTTTAACCAGCCCTGTTAGTGCTG
>CAEGAG010075435.1:0-17374 GCA_903067065.1 Brachyrhaphis terrabensis | reverse complement strand
CCTGTGGACACAGCTACTGTATGAAGTGTATTAAAACCCAGTGGGATGAAGAGGATCAGAAGGGAATTCACAGCTGCCCTCAGTGCAGGGAGACATTCACACCGAGGCCTGTGCTAAAGAAGAACACCATGCTAGCAGCTCTAGTGGAGCAGATGAAGAAGACTGGACTCCAAGCTGCTGCTGCTGCTGACCACTGCTATGCTGGACCTGAAGATGTGGCCTGTGATTTCTGCACTGGAAGAAAACTGAAAGCCATCAAGTCCTGTTTAGTCTGTTTGGTTTCCTACTGTGAGAATCACCTCCAACCTCACCTTGATGTCCCTGGAATGAAGAAACACAAGCTGGTGGAGCCAAACAAGAACCTGCAGGAGAACATCTGCTCTCGTCATGATGAGATGATGAAGATGTTCTGTCGTACTGATCAGAAGTCTACCTGTTATCTCTGCTTAGTGTATGAACATAAAGGTCATGACACAGTGTCAGCTGCAGCAGAAAGGACTGAGAGGCAGAGAGAGCTGGAGGAGAGACGAGGAAACATCCAGCAGAGAATCCAGGACAGAGAGGAAGATGTGAAGCTGCTTCAACAGGAGGTGGAGGCCATCAATCACTCTGCTGATAAAACAGTGGAGGACAGTGAGAAGATCTTCACCCAGCTGATCCGTCTCCTCCAGAAAAGAAGCTCTGAGGTGAAGCAGCAGATCAGATCCCAACAGAAAACTGAAGTGAGTCGAGTCAAAGATGTTCAGGAGAAGCTGGAGCAGGAGATCACTGAGCTGAAGAGGAAAGACGCTGAGCTGGAGCAGCTCTCACACACACAGGATCACAACCAGCTTCTCCTCAACTACCCCTCACTGCCAGAACCCAGTGAGTCTAAAGGCTCATCCAGCATCAACATCCGTCCTCTGAGACACTTTGAGGACATGACAGCAGCTGTGTCAGAGCTCAGAGAGAAACTACAGGACGTCTTGAGAGACTCATGGACAAACATCTCACTGATGGTCACTGAGGTGGATGTTCTGCTGTCAGAACCAGAACCAAATACCAGAGCTGGGTTCTTGAAATATTCACGTGAAATCACACTGGATCCAAACACAACAAACACAAAGGTGGTTCTATCAAAGGGGAACAGGAAGGTGACATTGATGAAACAGCGTCAGTTTTATTCTAATCATCCAGACAGATTCACTAATAGTTCCCAAGTTCTGAGTAGAGAGAGTCTGACTGGATGTTGTTACTGGGAGGTGGAGTGGAGCGGGGAACTTGTTTATGTATCAGTTGCATATAAGAATATCAGCAGAGCAGGAACTGGCCATGAATGTGAATTTGGATGTAATGACAAATCTTGGGCTTTAAATTGTAATGCTTCTAGCTTTGGTCACAACAACATCTGGACCTCCACCTCAGGTCCAGTTTCCTCCAGACTAGGAGTGTACCTGGATCACACAGCAGGTATTCTGTCCTTCTACAGCGTCTCTGAAACCATGACTCTCCTCCACAGAGTCCAGACCACATTCACTCAGCCGCTACTGGCTGGAGTTGGGTTGTGGAGTTGTTTTGGGTCTACAAAAGCCTCTGCAGAGTTCATTAAACTCAAATAGATTTCTTCTCTTCTCTCTGATTTCTCATCAGGTTTCATGGTTCTGCTGTTCTGTTCTTCTTTATTTCTCTGCTTTAAATGTAATTATCAGTCTCTGTGTTTAGGAACCATTAATGATATTTTCTTTGTATTCTTATATGAAATATTTCTCCACCAGAAAATCTCATCTTCTCTGGGGTTCAATAATTTTTGCTTTAATTTGTGTATTGATGTATTTGGATGTTCTGATTTTCTTCCACTGATCTGCAGAACAATCGTTCTTCTGTTGATATCAACGTGAAATGAACTCGCTTCTGTTGTCTTTATTTTTATCCCACGAAGAAACTGAAACTAACATCAACTTAGAAATTATACTGTTTTGAATTCTTTAGATCTAGATTATAACAACAACTGGCTTTTGTTCTGCTTCTTTGGCTTTATTCCAGAGACATTAGATTTTTTTTCTCTTCATTATTACAATAAATTGTGAGTTTTGTCATGTAAATTGCTGAAAAGGATCAGATACACACCTGATGCTTACAGGGACAATAGGAGCAAAAATTTGAAATGAGTTACAATGGATTATATGAAATGGCATTAATTTAAACCACACTCTTAAATGTGTGTCTTGTAAAATCACTACGCTAAGTAATCTTCAGCTGTCATAAAAATGCTATTTATATCAAATATGATTTAAAAGAAATTTGAGTTTGTAATTTAATGTCTTGAAATTGGGCCTCTGTCTCTTTAAAATCTCCTGCTCTTTCTGAAACTCTACTGTCAGGAAGTCATCACAACGTGGCTCCTCTATTAACTGTCTAACAATGTTTGCACCAGCACTTCACTGTGAAGTAGATGCTATAATGAGCTCAGCAGATTCTCAGTTGCAACAGGTGTTTGCTAATTGCTGCCGGCTAGTCTGAAGGAACCGAGGGGAGGAGTTATGAGGGAGGCCTGCTCTGTGAGGCGCAAGCGCCAAAGCTTGGAAACTGCAGCTTCAAGAAGGAGCGGCGTCTCAAAGGCGGAGCTAGCTCCACCCAGGTGTTTTGCACAGCTGAATGTTTGCCATGGGAGATTAAAAGAGTTATCAAACATGCATGAAAGAATCAAAGCAACACTCTAAGTATGTTTTTTTTATTAAATGAGGAAATATTATAATTTGACGTGAAGCTCAAAAAAGTTAATTTTGCACAATATTGCCCCTTTAATGAGAGGGGAGATCATTTTTCCAAATGAGATCAGGTTAGAAAAACCTTTTTGTCACCTAATTAATGAAACAATCAGTTTAAAAATGCATTTTGTATTTCCTTTATGTTAGTCTGTAAATTAAAAGCAAATGATAGTTTTGTACTATTAGCCCAATTTGAGCTACGAAAACTCATTAATCTTTACCCAAAACTGTCCCTTGTGTGAAATTTGAATATTTCAGTGGATTTCAAAATGGGCGTGACCAACAGCTCTACAGCTCCCCATAATGTGAGGTAGGCCCACAGATAAATTGTGGATGGCTGAAATTTGGTACATCGGTACCACTCTGTGAAACCTCTTGGAGGTATGCCTTAAGCCCAACAGGAAGTCAGCCATATTGGATCAAAGTGTTCATTTTTGGGCACTTTTCATACATGCTAAACTTTAAGAAAGTCCGGCTTGCAGCTTGCTGTGAGAGCTTGGAGAAAAACATTTATCTGTCTATCATTTCATCTTGTTCATCAACAAAAGAAGCCAGACACACAACACACCACTGGTCTGTTTTGCTGTGCATATGTGCTTTTTATTGCAATAATACATCTGCACATTAACATTTACTTACACACACACACACTGCCAATGGTCTGAACAGAACAGTAAGTTTGGATTTTTCTTTTTTGAGAACTGAACACAGCTTAAGCAACAACAAATACAAAATGATAGCCAGCTGTCTTTTTTCGGGGGGTACACAATTATTTCACACACACACAATTGCATTTGAATAAACCTTAGTCAACCGTTCATACACACCATACACATGCAGCATGAGGTTCCCCACAATGAACTGAACAGCACTGCGTACAGACGGAGCGGCCGACGATCCGTTACGTGATTTTATTTCTACACTAAAATCAAATCAACATCTCCACAGCAAGGAAGATCATACTGATATACTAGGAAATATCCACCATCTGTTCATATACTGTTTTTCATCTCTCTCTCTATATATATATATACTATTTACAGAACAATGTCATACTGTGTCTTTAAAGGGATTACATTTACACATGAAACAGCGTCTTTGTACAGCCACAGCTAAATCACTGAAAGCCTCTCATGTATTCACACCTCAGCAGCCAAACGGCCTCAGTTCTAGAGTCAGTGTTGCTCGTGAGGACGCACGACAATAGCTGCAGTCGGCGGGACGAGAAGGAGGCAACAAATACAACAGAGAGTAGAGCTAAAAACACCGCCTGCACCTTTTTTTTTTTTTTTACGCACAATGCACAAAACAACACTTTTTTATTTTCTCCACAATCATCTATTGCAAGTTCCTTTACAGAGAACAGATTTTCACATTACAACTTCCAATAGTTGGCTGCAACATGTTGATATAAGTGCCGTTAGTGACGTCGGTGAGCGTGAGGGAAGGAGACATGGAGACGTTTTCTCGGTTGGACATGCGGAGGGGGAGAGGAGTCAGACCAGGGATCAGTTTTCTCCTGTCACGTTGGTTCATGTTTATGGTTTTGCAGAAAGGGAAAGTCTCCTCAGCTCCACTTGCTCCCTCTGCTCTTACAAGCTGCGATCACTACAGAAAGGAAGACATTATAAAAAGAAGGCAAGGTTTGTTTTGTTTATTCTGCAGGTTCGGAGAAGCCCACCGACACCTTCCAGCATGTTTCGGTGAAAATACATGCATAAATGAGATGTTGGGAAGAGACGGAAAGACAAACAGCTCAAAAGAAGAATAACTTAATCATCAAAATCCAATGTGTCAACGTTGTTCTTAAAAGGGCAGCATTATGTGTTTTCCCGTCACATACTGTACAAAAGACTGCTCTGTCAGAAACTTTCAATCAGAGTCAGGAGGAGGGTCTTAGCGCTGTCAATCACCCTCCAGTACACCTCTGTTCTAAAAGCTATTAAGTAGGAAGTAGTACAAACAACAGAAAATGTTTATTTGGTAAAATATCCATAGCAATGTGGATATCTTAACATAATATTTATGTTGAGCATAAATTAACATATATACTTATCACAAAAAACAATGGAATTTTATTTTGGTAGTTGATTTTTTTAATACAGATTCATTACCAAGATACATTGTTACAATTGAGAAAAAAATTGAACAAACTCAAGTTGCCTTTAAAGTTAAGTTTAGTTGAGCAACAAGCTACATCATTACACTCAGTTTTTAAAGACAAGTATGTCATAAACTGCCTACATGGCAGCGTCTGACCAAAATTAAGTGATTTTAAGGCAACTTTGTTTTTTACAAAGCAAAATCAGCAGCACTTTATAAAGTGTAATGTTGGCTAATGTTAGTAAACTGTAGCTAGAAACAAATGTCCAACTGAAATGATGCTAGCAATGTGCTAATGATTCTCCCATCAGCTGGTTTTCTCACTTCAGTTACTTTGTGATCAAAGTCCGACTCAGTCCTTTAGTAAAAGGTATAACGTCTAAACACTACTCTCACTAGCGATCTACAGAATCTACTAGCTCTAGATCTAGCTGTTGGTCTTACCAGGAAAGAGAAACCGACAGCTTAAATTCGGATTTGATCGCCTTCATTCAACCTGGTGATTGCAAAATAAAGTCACTGAGGTTAGTTAGTGTTCAGTCCAAATCACTGACTGCTGGATTTGTTATGCAGCAAGAAATACTCATTTAGGGATTAACTGAGTGCAAACTAAGGAAATAAAAAGAAGAGACACGTCAAAGCAGGAGTGTCCGAACTTTTTGATTAAAGTTTGAAAGCACAGGAGGCCACAAAAACTTAATATTTTATATAATTTTTTAAAAACTTTTTGTGCCTTTTTTCATTTGATCTACTCAATAATAAACCAAAAAAATAAAAATGTTATTGATATTATCAACGTAGTTGGATTTTTTTAGAAAACGGATCAGTAAACCGTTAAAGAAACAAAACATAAAAAAAAGGTCTAGTAAAAGACAAGTTGTTTCTATGTTTCTTATTTGGGCTGTAAGGTTTGATTTTGAATAAAAGCAGGTCAGTAACTGTGATTTTTGTTACTTCAAAATTCAGATCAACACAAAAACTTTGGTAAGAAACAGAAATCTACTTTTTACACCTAATATTAAAAAAATAGCAGTTAGTAAAAAATTATGCTTTAACAGATGAAAAAGTGTCCATCTGGATCAACCATCTGTGATTTCAGGCCAGATTTGCTCAGATTTAGAATTGAGGTCGCCCCAAATCCATTAGAGAGCCGCAGACGGCCCCCGTGTCACACCTTGGACACCCCTGCTTTACAGGAAGGAGGATGACGACGACACAGGATGAGTTCATCAGCTGATGGAGGCTGTCTTAAAATAATGATTATACTTACGCTCCCTCGTCTCTAAGCAGAGTCATGAATTTGATCACTCTGTAATCTGGATCCATCTGCAGATTAAGAGGCAGGAAAAAGGAGAGAGAAAAGGGTTGAGAAACAGTATAAAACATAACGTGTGCTATAAGAACCGCAGTGACATTAAAATACATTACAAAGTATGGTTATGATTCCCTACATCTCAGATTAGAAACATTATTACCAGAACATTATTCAAAAGTCAATTATTTAATGATGAAAAGAAGCATTTGGTTGAACATGTAAGATATATCTAAACTTCATTTAATATTCAGTATTAAAAATCTGTTTTTGAAATTGAAAAAAATAATAATTTTTTAAGAGCTTGTAGAAACATTGCTCTTAAAAAGAGCAATGTTTTTGCAGAAAATCTTATTCGATTTTCTGCCTGTGACCTGAGGTTTCCTACCTGCAGCGACATCTCTATGAGCACCAGCAGCTTCTTGATGCCGATCCAGACCCGCTTCCCTCGGAGCTGCTGGCCGATGCTGGCTCGCTCTTTATCCGTGAAGCTTCCGAGCAGCTGCGAGAGCCGAAAGGAGAGTTATGGAGATGTTCAGTGTCACGCTCCAACCCTCCACCCATCGGCAGAAAGACATGCACTCATAACAACACTGAAGACATGAAAAATATTCTTCCAGTGGCTTCAGATCTGGGTTAAAAAAATAAGGAAGATGTCAAAACTGGCTTTGTCCTTTTGAGCAAAAAAGCTAAAATAAGCACTTTATTCATCGTTGAGAAAGTTTAGACCCGTCAGGATCTTTCTTTCTGTGCTGTACCTCTAAGGCGTCCACCAGCTGCTCCCCAGTGGAGATGTTGGGGACGTGGATGGTGGTGCTGAAGGCGTCCAGCATCTCCATCTCCTGCAGGACGTCCTTCCTGCTGGTGGTGCCGATGATGAGCAGCTTCCGGCCCTGCACAACCAACACACGACGCCGTTTCATCCGCCTCCGACTGCACCGCAGGATAAAACTCTCAATTCATGCTCCAAGCTGAATGACACCTGCTCATATTTTAATGCAAAATTGCTCTTAATGGTAATGTTAAGATGAAAACTAGAGGTAAAAGAAAAGATAAGAAAACCACAACAAAGGTACATTTTTCTCTATGTCAGATTCATGCTAAACCGATCCCTGTGCTGGGCAACGTTTTTTTTTTTAACACTTAGAAAATGAATACGCAGTCATAAAACAAACACATTATTTTCAAAATATATGATAATAATTAAAAAAATAATAATTTCTGAAAATTAATTCTGGCACGCTATCTAAAAGGCACCCTTTGTAGGGTCCTAAGGGCCCTGCATTTTTAGGGCTGCAATGAACATCTACATCTTAGTGATTATGCTATAGATTATTCTGCTGATTAATAGATTAATCAGATTTTAAAAAATGGCCCATTCTACAGATTTTTAAAATTTTATTTATGTGCTTATGCTTGTTTAATACAATATTAGAAATGCATTTAAAAATACAAGTAAAGAATTAATTTCCTTTTAAAAGAAAATAAATGCATTTTAGGCATTTTTATTGCCTAAAATGCAATAACAGCATTTCTTTAGTGTACATTTGAAGACGTGTAGCAAAAAATACTTCTGACACCAAGATGTGAAAATCTTGTCCATCTCTGATATAACAGCAACAGTTATGGTAATGATATCAATGTTTTTGGTATTTTTCGGATTAACCGATTAATTAATGAATACCAAAAGGAAAACAGGTAAAGCCAGAAACGTCACTTGAGTAGTTCTGAATAGATAAAGTTTTTTTTATCTTTAATACAAACCGTATATACTTTTTGTACAGTTTTGTTTTAATTACCGAGTATGGTGTTTTTTCAGCAGTTGACCTTTTCTGAGTCTGAACTTAACGATTAATCGATAACTAAATTAGTTGACGATTATTTCAATAGTCGATTCATCACGATTAATCAGATTAATTGTTTCAGCTCTGCAATTTTGTCAAACTTCATTTCAATTATAAACTATTGTTGCACTTTATTGGGATCTGGCTGATCGACCAACACTGAACCCTGATTAAGACATTAGTTATTGATCTACTACTACAATTTCATTATGCTCTAGAAGCAGAATAACAAATAAAATTATGTCTTATGTTTTACTTAATTGTGAACTGGAAGTAAAACAATAGTTTGATTTCCTTGTTTAAATAAAAAGCTGATTTGCATGATTTAACACGGTGAAGTCAAGTTTTTCTGCTGATAACTGAGGATTATTTTGAGTGTATTTTTCAGTGTTTAACATGAATGTCTACTGGCTTCAGAAGATCTCTCACTTTGGGTGGAGGTTTTTTAAGCAGCACCAGCAGAGCCTGCAGCACAAGGTTGGAGAAACGAGGACCAATAGGCACGTAGTCCAGCAGGCGCTCGATGTCATCCACCACCACACAGCTGAGCTGGGACTTGTATGCGTCATCGAAGACCTGGGACAGGCAGACAAGATGGAAGGTGAATATAAACACATGATTGTTTCACTATGAAGCCACACACCGTCTGCAGGACTTGCCTTTTTGATAGCCTGGCATTTGGAGATCTCGGAGTTTCCAATCATCTTGTCTGGAGAGCAGATCTTAATGAAGGGGAACTGGGAGTCCTCTGCAATCTTCGCTGCCAGGGCCGTCTTCCCACTGTGGGGTGGACCTGTGAGCATAAACACAAGTGGCACACTTTGCTATCCGAGTCTTGTTGCTTTGGAAGGCTTTGGTTGAACAGTTTATCTACCCTCCAGGAGTACGGCCACCAGAGGAGTGCGGTCGCTGTTCTTGGTCTGCTGGACAAGCAGCTCTCCGTCATCCAGGACGTGGGTAACGGGGTCGCCCCATTTGATGATCCCGTTCATGACGTAGCTGGAATAATCCTCCTGGTTTGTGCCAAAAGCCTGTAGACAAAGCATTCGGGGTGGTGAGAAACTCCGTGTTACCCATTCTTCACGTCGATGGACCACAGTGATTTTACGCAACAGGAACCTAGAGTGTAACATACGGGCTTGATGTCGTTGTTGAGGGATCCCATGAAGTCAGCCCTGGTGACCTGGAGCTTCTCCGCCCGCTCCATGTCCACCTCAACTGTAGATGTAGCCTGGAAAAGAGAAATAAACCAACGACACACTGATGGAGAGGTAACGTTTTAAATTACTTTGTCATTTCAGATTTACCAATCATCTATGCCTACTGCTAAGGGTGAGTTGAGATCTCATGTCAGGATAATAGATTCCTACATTTCTCTGAGGATCTCTTCAATTTCCTACTGAGCAAGCAGAAAAACTTTGAGTGTTAGGATTTCAGGCCCTCACATTTACCAGCCCGGTGTCCTTGTAGTAGCAGCGTATTGGTTTTGTTTGAGCCCTGCTGTCACTCTAACCTGCTTCTGCCTGCTGACTGTACAGTGTGTGTGCAAACTTTTGTAGAGCTTCAGTGAAAACAGAGCCTCATTCTATGCTGTTTGATGAGAATTTCTCCCCTAACACTAAGTTAGCCTAAAGATGCTAACATGAAAAATGTGCTTCCTGTAGGTGATTGACTTTGTCCTCAACTGTAACGGCTGATGTTGAAACTGAATCCACCTCAAACTGAGGCGCTGAGTGTTAGTGAGTCAGATGACCTTAATATGTCGGTTCATGGCGGTGGACTGTGCGGCCCGGACGAGCCCCTCGAGCTCGGCGCCGCTGTAGTTCTTTGTCTCTGCGGCCAGTTCTTTGATGTCAACGTCTCCAGCCAGCAGGTTAAAGCTCCGCATCTTAATGGTGTGGATGTTCAGGATCTGGACGCGACCCTTCTCATCAGGCAGACCTGGAGGACGTGTGCAGTGGCAATGAGAGAAAACTAGACTAAAACTGGCATCATACTACCGACACTGAACCTAGATTGATAGTCTTTCTAAAGGTACCACTAAAAAATTATTGCAAAAATCCTATAGCTCAAACCAAAACACAGTAGGTGCAGAATTGATACCCTTCAAGTCAATTACCTACAGGGTACCAATGGGAACCCAAGTTTAAAAGATTGTTGTAGCCAATTTTTGGGTCTTCTTACACTACGCCCATGTTGATGGGAGTCTCTGGCCCATATGTGTTTATCTTGCACATGCTTCCCAACAGAAAACCCACAAAACACTCCTCTCATGGTGCATAAGTTATGTGCAGTGGAAAGATCACTTCATAAACTAAAACAAGAGATCAAAATGGCGGTCAAGCAAAGACATCAACTCACCGATTTCCATCTTCACCTCAAACCTGCCAGGCCTCATCAGAGCATCATCAATGAGGTCGGGCCTGTTGGTCATTCCTTCACACACAGAAAATCAATGGTCAGGAAATCACAGGAAAAAATTAGAATTTATTGGGAGACCAGGAAACTAATGTAGGAGCAGAGGCAAAAGAGTTGTCAATGGCTTTTGTCAGATTTCATAGTCCTTACCAATAACCAGGATGTTGTTAAGTTGCTCCACGCCATCGATTTTTGACAGCAGCTGGTTGACCACCGTGTCGTGCACACCCGTGCTGCTGGCGCCCGTGCCTCTCTGCTTGCAGATGGCATCCAGCTCATCAAAGATGATGATGTGCAGGCCGCTGTTGGCGCCAAGCTGAAAACAATTTTATTTATTTTTTAAAAGTTTTATTCTTAAATGTTTTTCCACTTGTACCCTATAAAGCACTATTGAGAAATCACTTTGTTTCACTAGAAAAAAGATAAAACATCTTAGTCTAGGCAACCTGGCAACTTTCTCTTACTTGCCTATTTTGGACAAAGGCTCATTTCAGCCGTTTCCATTGGTGAAGACTCCAAGATACTATTGCCAAACTCTTCTCACTCTCACTGACCAAACTCCGCCTGTAACTCTCCAACCAGCTCTCTGTTCCCTCTTGACTGGAAACAGGAGCCAGGAAGAAATTCTCTTCGAAACCAAAGCCTTCTCAAGCTATGAGAAGGCTTGGAAGAAAAAGATGACCAGACCGAATTAGTCTGGAGTTTAACTCTTCATCGACAAAAAGTAAAAAGGTTCTTTCAAAGAGGATCAGCTTTAAACATACACCAGACAAACATTTACAGCTCTCTAGAGGAGAAACACCATCCTCTATGTTCCATCCGTCCATCCATCCAGTTCCAGTGTCGGAATCCGAAGGCATTCCCAGTCCAGCCCAGAAACGTAGTCCCTCCAGCATCTCCTTGGTCTTGCTCCAAGTTTCCTCTCTGTGAGACACCAGGGAGGCATCCAGGAACCATCCTAATCAGATGCCCAAGTCACCTCAAGTGGCTCCTCTTGACATTGGAGAAGCAGCGATTCTACTTTGAGTCCCTCTGAATCCCTCCCAGATGACCGAGCTTCTCACCCTATCTCTGAGGGAGAGCCTGAGACACACAGCGGAGAAAACTCATTTCACCTGCTTGTATCCATGACCTCGTTCTTTCAGTCATGACCCAAAGCTCATGACCATAGATGAAGCTTTGGACATAGTTTGACTGGCAAATCAAGAGTTTCGCCTTTTACCTCAGATCTCTCTTCACCAGGACAGATCGGTACAACGCCTACATCTCTGCGCACCAATCCAACTATCAATCTCCTGCTTCATTTTCCCCTCATTCGTGAAGGAAAACCCAAGATACTGACCAAGTTGGGGCAGGAAATCTTTCGACAAAGAGAAGGCACTCTGCCCTTTTTGACTCAAGACCATGGTTTCAGACGACCAAAGAAATGTAAAAGTTTGTCTTCAACCCGAACTTCACTCATTCAACATGTCGTCCACCAGATTCGCCATCTTGGAATTTATTGCTTTAAGTCACAGCAGCCTTGATGTTTCAAGACCAGAAATTGCTTGTGTTACATTCCTCCTCCCAGCGTCATCACAGGCACAAGGCATTCATGACATCTCTATATGAACTGACACTTGCCGGCCGAACAGACATTTATGACTTACATTGTTGTCTAAGCGCCTCTGAGTTCTCGATGAACAACACAGGACAGAAAGGTCTCTCACCCTCTTCTGTTCCTCCTCTGCCTCGGCAAACAGCTTGCGGATGTTGGCCTCAGACTCTCCCACGTACTTGTTGAGGATCTCTGGGCCGTTAACCACCTTCGGCTCACGGGCGTTGAGCATCTTGCCAATCTGCCGGGCCATCAGGGTTTTTCCACACCCTGGTGGGCCAAACAGCAGGATTCCCTTCACGTGCTTGCAGCCTGGAGCAAGAAAAAGCACAGTAAACAAAAAGAAAAGACTAGAAACGGATAATAAAAAAGAAAGGTATGTGACCAAAAATATAATAAATGAAGGAAGAGTCAGGAAGTGTGGATGCAAGAAAGAGAAGCAGGAAGAGGTCATCTACTTTTGCTAAATGTATGATTATATTTTTCCAGCATTCCAATGTCTAACTAACATTCTTTTAGATCATTTCTACTTTACGGATGTGAAAAATGCCAGATAAAAGCCATGTCTTACCCATCTGCTCCACAATGTCAGGAGGGAAAACCCTGGAAGCGAAGGCTCTGCGGAAAATGTCAGAGAATTCCTTGTCCAGACCTCCAATTCCCATTTTCTCAAAGTTCCAGTCCGGGTTGATGATTGTCTGCCGTGCCTCCTTGGTCTTTGCCTTACCTGTTCAAACATACAGATATCATCAGATATGCTAAAGCCTAAACAAATATAAAGTCAAAATCTATCAATACTTTTAATACAGTTTTTTTTTGTAAATTAAATTCATTTTTAAAGTAAAATATAGCAAGCCTGCTTATTTTTTATTTTTTTTAGCATTTTTCTTTGCAGACAGTTCTGGTCAATTTTTGTTTGCTCTTGCTGCCATCTTGTGGAGAAACCGGACTCAGTCACAGGTTATCCATCTTGCTCATGTAGCATTTTGGTTTTACATTTACCAATCAGTTGGTATTCAAACACAGTCAGAGTACATATATGGAAAGAAGTAGAAGAAGAACACACCAACTAGTGTGAGCGAAGAATTCTCTGCCTTCTCGAAGATGACCTGGCTGTTGCCCACCATCAGACCGACGTCAATCTGGTGGAGAAACCAGAGTTACTCACATTCCTCGTTTAGCTAATTCAAATTTAAAAAAAAAAATGTTCAGCAGTTACTATTACCATATTAAAATAAAATCCTGCCTAATATAAACATAAATTATGTTTATGATATTCACATTTTTTGAGCTGAACCTGTATTTAAATTAAATTTGTCGTGCTTTTGAAACCGAAAAATAAAACTTTAAATAAGAAAAAAGTCAAATAAAAATAGGAAAGATTATCCCCGTATAAGCATTTCAATTGTATAAAACTCTAATTAGAACGCAAATCTAAAGTCTGTGTCATTTTTGTCATATTTCAGGAAACGTAGTCAGACATAAGGTCGGCAAAGACACAGGCTAACCAAACATCATTATTGTCAATGATCCAAATGCTTCAGATGAGAGAAATACAGAAGGATTCATGACACAGAAATACATCATGATGATTCATAATGAGGAGGGAGTTGTTTATAGTGAACAATGTTAAGTCTGAGGTTACAAATAAAGTTATCAAGTTACAAGCAAATAATCTTAGTATTATATCATATAAATTCTCTATAAATATTCAGATTTAAGTTTAGGGTTAGTAACTGTGTGGTAAAGTATTTTTTTAAGTCCAAAAGTCCCCCATACAAACTAACCTCCCTGGGTGTCCACACCTGATGATGCTGTGAAAACCTTTGATGATGTAAATTCCTATAGAATATGAGTTGATCCCTCATGAGGCTCACATCTATTTAGACCTGAATATTTCTGTATGCTCATGTTCTAATGCATTATGACCCTACTGCAGTCCTATCTGGATCATTCTAAGTTCTTGGAAGCAATTTTCCAGCTAGCTCTCTGGAATTTAATTACTTAAAACTAATGATGTGTCTCTGAACAATCACCAAAATCTCACAGGCGGCAGAACGGAGGTATAACTCACAGATGCTTCCAGCAGCAGCAGCCCTGACTCCTTTCTCACCCTCAGCTTGGAGGTCTGAACTCCCTCCAGAGGTCACGTACCTTTTGCGGCTTCTTCCCAGAAGCTGGTTCTCCTTTCAGGATACTGGCGTCCATCGCCTCGATGTCCTTCACCACCAGTCCGAACAGCTTGTCACAGAAAGTGAACACTAACTGGAAAGAGTGGACACCAAATATTAACATGATCCAACTTGAAAAGGAAAAAAAAAAAAAAAAGCTGTGGAGAATCAACCTGCTGGGTGACAGAGAAGGCCTGGTTGTTGAACTGCTGGATGAACTCGCCGGCCATCTTGTCCGAGTCGTAGGGAGAGGAGTCGGTGCTCTTCTTTTGCAGGAAGTCGATTTCGATCGTCATGGCGCCAATGCACTGCCTGGACTTGTCAAAGTTGTAGTTGGACACTGAACGGGCGAACAAAATCCGTTATTTTTCATAACGTGACCCTCTGTATATTAACAGAAAACAATTATTATGATGGATGAGTCAAAAAAATAAAGCTTACCTTCCACTTCCTGGCCGATTGAGAGACCGGCCCATTTCCTCTGCAACAGAAAAAGACAAGCGCCTAAGAATGTGTTCTGCAGCTGAGTTTTAGTGTTTCAGTGGAAGCTTTGTGTACCTGTGGCAGGCTGAAGGCGATGCTTCCAGCTGCTACAGTATGATGGGTCTTCACTGTAAACACGTACTTGTGGTTTGGTGTCGTTTTCACTGTCACATGTCTGCAGAGAGAGGCAGGAAACCCCGACTGAGCTTTTTAGACAAGTTTTTATAACTGATTAGTTCAATTCAGAACACTGGTTCAATGGAGTCGCAATCAGGACATGCGAGTTGCTGGTAGAAGTGGGCGATATGGACTCAAAGTTTTATCACGATATTTTGCGATACTGTTCCGATAATGATAAAGTGACAATAAGAACTGTTTATTACTCCTTTTTGAAATAATTGTATTACTTTGACTGAATGGCAGAGCAATAATAATGCCACAAACACAATACTGCTCTTGAAAAACCATGAGCATTTTTAATACACTTCTTTAGGACACAACTCACATGAAAAAGTGTGATTTGTATCACTAAACAACACAAATTAACTGCATTTAAACATGTATTTCAGTTTATTTATACTTCTTGACACTGATATTAACAAACAGTGGAGAAAATAGTAAAAATAACAATCCTGACAATAGGCTGGCAGCAACAAGTATAAAGGTTTTGGTGGATTTTAAACATCATTAATTGGAATTTATTATGACAATAAATTGAAAAAGAAAAATGATGATGATAAACGATAAATGATAACTGATAAACGATACGATAAATGCCCACCCCCAGCTGCTGGCCCTGCTCTCTGTTCAGTTCAATATTTGTGTTGTTGTTTGACAATCCAAACATATCCCTAATAATATCTACAATATTAATTGTTTTGGTCACGTGTCAAAAGCTGTGACTTGATGAAGACTTTGAATGTTGTCTAGTGTCCAAACACAATCCAGCTCAATACTGTTGTTCCAATTAAAAACTAGAAACAAAAGAGACAATGAAATTAGTTGGTCTATTAGCAACACATAAACCAAAATGATTGGTGAATTGGATCAAAATTCACATTGTGAGGTATATGACAGTATTTAATATCCAGTTCTTTTCCAATACTTAACCAGATTTGGAAAATGTTGAAAATCCAATTCCATATATTCTATTTTATAGCTCCAAAACACATTTAATAAAGTCATGAATTATCTTGTTTTCTGGTCAAAGAACTGAGAAAAAAAACAAAAAAACATTGATATTGTTGGTTGGAGTTTATGTTTTTTTTCTGTTTGTTGTTGTTGTTATTCTTGTTTTTTTAGTTTTTTTTTTTTTTTTTTTTACAGCTGCTCATCAATTCAGTTCTAGAATTTGATTTCAGTAAAATAAAAAAATAAAAATAAAAAAGTCAGATGTGTATAGAGTTTCCTTGCTCTGCATTTGCACTGACAAACACCTCGGTGGTTTCTACTCACTGTCCGGACTGCAGATCCTTCTCGCTCACGACGGCACAGTTAGTCAGCGACAGCTCATCCGTCGGGCATCGGGCAGCTTGCATGGTCTGAGAAATGAAAAGAGAAAGTAGTACTGCATTAATATTTCATGCTCGTGATATGGTTGTGTCAAGGGATGAAAAAGAGGAAAAGGAATAATTTGAAATGTATTTGGAGCATGTATATGTATATGCTGGATTTATTTCAACCTGATTGGATGCAGCAGCGCAACCAGGTCGCCCTGACAACAACATCGTTCAGAGTGGAAAGGCTTAGCAAAAAAAGTCAGATAGTAGTTTTAACATCGGAGGACGATTTAATGAATGGATACTTCACACTTATCGTTTTTCAAAATGCAAAAAGCAAATAAGAAATGTCTTTTTGATGTGATCTCTAAATAAATAATTTTTTCTTAACTAAAAATATGTGGATGTTTAAAATATGCTGAACTTAGCCAAAAGAAGCATAAAAACTTGAAAAAGTTAGCTAAAATGAAACAGCATATTTTTGAAACATATCTGTGGTTCATTCAAGCTGTAAGAGAGAAAGAAGGAGTGAGACTTTCAGCAGGTAAACAGAAAGGCTGAGAATGTGTTTTATTTAACCTGAATGGGATGAAACATGTTGGCAGCCACTTAAAGAAGCTCAAAATTAAGCTAATGTAGCTAACCCTGAGCTAACCTACATCTGCATAGTTTTTTCCCTCTTTTTGACAAACTATGGTTATTTTAGTCCGAAGATAAATTTTATTTGATGACTTGAAACATTTAAGTTGAACAAAATAAACAAATAGATAAATAAAACCTGAAGACGTTTGTAAGGAAGGGAAGAAACAGAGACTGCTGCTGTAGCATTGCTAGCTACCCCAATCCTGCTAACTGTAAATAAAAGATGGTAAAACAATGTATAGTTTTAACTCTGATATTTTTTCTAAATGGCGTTATAATTTAATCCTCGATGAGATGAGCTATTGGATAGTACCAGACGTCCTCTTTTTCCCGGACATGTCCTACTTTTCAGACCTAAAAAAATGTCCGGGGGGAATCTAAAAATCGTCCGGGATTTTGGTCAACTGCCTCAAAACACATTATATAGCTTACAGTGCATTGTGATTACATTGCCACTCCGTTCCACTACTCCATTCCAGGTTTCTTTGTATTGCAAATTAGTCACGCACTTCTCCCCAAATCCAATAACGTTGCATTATGTGTGCGTAATTATGAAGT
>CAEGAG010075429.1:0-15630 GCA_903067065.1 Brachyrhaphis terrabensis | reverse complement strand
TGCCCTTAATTTTTCCATTGCTCACTTTCTCACGTTTCCTGTTTTCCATCATCTTCACCTGAATCCCTGCATAAACATCCTCCTTCTCTCCTTTATCTCACTTAGCATTGCACAGTCTACACCATGTTTGAAATTATTATGCAAATTGGATTTAAGAGTCATAAAGATAAATTTTTTTGTTGTGCTATTAAATTTATAAATGGTTTTGTGTCAAGGCTCTTTGAATCACTATAATTCATTTCAGAGAGCTGGGTTGATCAGTTTGTCTGAGCTCAATTAAGGGGAATCTACTTAAGAAGGATGTTCCACATTAGTAAGCAGGCCACAGGTTTTAAGCAATATGGGAAAGAGAAAGGATCTCTGCTGATGAAAATCATCAGATAGTGTAGTGCCGTATGACAAGGTATGAAAACATTAGATATTTAACAAAAACTGAAGCGTTATCGTACTGTGAAGAGATTTGTGGCTGATTCAGAACAAAGACGGGTTTGTACAGATAAAGGCATAATGAGGAAGGTTTCTGTTTGACAAATTCATCGGATTAAGAGAGCAGCTGTTAAAATTCCCTTACAAAGCAGCAAACAGTTATTTGGTGCCTCTGGAACCTCAAGGTGGAGGATCCTCCAGAGGCTTGCAGCTACTATTCAGCCCCTAACCAGAGCTCACAAGCAGAAACAGTGGCAGTGGTCCAGCCGTACATGAAGATTAATTTTCAAACAGACTTGTTCACTGATGACTGCTGTGCAACCCTGGATGGTTCAGATGGACGCAGTAGTGGATTGTGGTGGATGGCCACCACAACCCAGCACAACTGTGACGTCAGTAAGGAGGTGGTGGAGTCATTTTTTGGGCTGAAATCATGGGGAGAGAGAGAGAGAGCTGGTTGGCCCCTTCAGAGTCCCTGAAGGTGTGAAAATGACCTCAGCAAAGTATATGGACTTTGTGACTGATCACTTACTTTCAAAATCATCTTCATGCATGACAATGAATGCTGCAAGGAATACCACTGTGTCATTGGCTGCTAAGGGGAGAAACTCATGGTGTGGTCACCATCCTCCTCTGACCTCAACCCTATTGACAGCCTTTGTAGTTTCCTCAAGCAGAAGATGTGAGGGTGGAATGCAGTTAATATCAAAACAGCAGCCCTGGGAAGGTATTTTGACATCCTGCAGAGAAATTCAAGCAGAAACTTTCCACAAACTCACAAGTTCAATGGCTGCAAGAATTGTACAGGTGATATCAAAGAAAGTCCTACGTTAATATGTAACTCTGTCTGTTAAGATGTTTTTGATTGAAATAGCTTTGATTTTAGTACATGTGACCACTTAATGCTGCACATTCAAATAATGACCGCTTGCAGTTCTTTATAATCCATAAAATGCTTAGAAAATCTGCTGTGCATAATAATTTGGAACAGTGCATTTTGAGTTTTTTATTTTTGAAAAGAATACTGTTCTCATGGGGATCTTTGTTCTGTAAAATTTTTTTATACTGTAATAGTTCATGACTTGAAAATTATACTGACCATCATTTGCATTCACCATTTAGGGAAATCTGAGAAAATATCACTTGCATAATAATTTGAAACATGGTGTACTTTATATATATATATATCTCTTAACCCTAAACCCATCATTGTTCTGAACCCTAACCTTAACCCTATATATGTATGGGGAAAGAGCTCCTCGGTGGCAAGGCCCTGAGGGTGGATGAGATTTCCCCGAAGTTCCTTAAAGCTCTGGATGTTGTAGGGTTGTGTTGGCTGACACAACTGCAATATTGCATGGACATCGGAGGCAGTTCCCCTGGATTGTGGGACCACCACCCCGAGGCAACTCTCGGGGTGGTGGTCCCCCTGTTCAAAAAGGGAGACCTCTCCAATTACAGAGGGCTCACACTCTTAAGCCTCCCTGGCAAGGTCTATTCAGGGGTCCTAGAGAAGAGGGTCCATTGAATAGTCGAACCTTGGATTCAGGAAGAGCAGAGAGAGAGAGAGGATTGCTCCCAGGATCACAAGGACAACACTCAAACCCCTCCACCACGATAAGGTGGTAGCCCATGGAGGGGTATACATATATATATATATATATATATACATATAAAGTTCTATGTTTATCTGTTTGTGCAGTATGTTAGAATTGCTACGAACCTGTTGACTGATACCGTCGGACTACTGCTTGTAATTCAACACATCCACCGCCAGAGGGCAGCAGAAGGCAACTCTCGACTCTTTAGAGGCGCTGTTATTTTTTTAATGGTTTCTCAGATCTGGTAATGTTCCCAAGAAAAGTTAGGACAGTAAACCCTTTCCGTCTACAGGTCTATTTGAAATGTTTGTGTTTTTGTCCTCATGCTTTCTGCTAAGGGAATAAACCTCCAAAAATCCCAGGTTGCTGTGTTGAGGGCATTTCGGTTAACAACCCCTCCATCATGTTATCCAGCTGCTTCCACTGATATGCACTCTGTTGATGCTTGCTGATATGATGAAATAAAATGTAAAGAAATTGCGGTTAAAGCTGCAGAATTATAATTCACCCACTGCAGATTTTCTATTATGATAAATGTGATATTGTGTAATATTTGTTATATCACTCCAAACCATCTGAAAAATATCAGTTTGTTCTGGTTAAGTGTTCATAATTTTATTAAAAAATAGCCAATTTCATAATTAATTCAATATTTTTCATTTTCTTCAGGCTGCCAGCAGAAAAAAATGGTTTTCTGAACGATAGACAGCTCCATTTTTAATGACTGATCTTTACTTGGTGCTGTCATGGAAAAAATTATTTCCAAGCACTGTTCAGGTAAAATCACTCAATCGGGTTTATTTATAAATAGTGCACAACTCAGAGGGCTCATAAGACAATGAATAATGAAGCAGGTCTGGATGAAAAGCTCTGCCAGGCAGAGACAACACAAGTTTTATACTAATAATTCCAAAGCAAGGGGTGAGACAGAGTGGTTCTGATGCAGCTGTGGAAAACAACTTCCAACCTTGTACATGTAACCCAAATAGCTTTGTCTCAGTGGGAACTATACAGGAACTTAGAATATACACATATAGCAATACAACCAGCAGATGTGACCTTATTGTAATTTTTCCACTTCAGTACTATTTGTCTGCTCTATCTCAGATCATGATGCTGCCATGTTTCAGTGTGGTTGTGGCATTCTCCCATATGGATTAATAAGATTTAAATTTGGTTTGGATGTTTTTTTGTTTCTTTCTTTTTGGAGTGAAAGTATTTTTGTTTCTGTATGCTTTACTTTTAGTATCCTTGTCCTGCCTTTGCACAAAGAGATTCTTCAGATTATTTGAGACTTTTCTGCATGCCAATCATTTAGCTAAAGGATACAGGTGAACCGGTGTGAACTTCAGATTCAGTTGATTCAATGTAACTGAATCCAATAAGAAATCATTTTATTGACGCAAATGTTTGACACCCTTTTTAAGTTTTGGATCTACAAGGTTTTACAGATCACTTTTCTACAAAAATATAACTGTTTCTTAAAATATTTTATGTTTAATAACTACTGAACTGCTTACTGCTGAACTGGTAAAATAATGTCTGTTTTTAATTGGTGGGGGAAATGTGGCGCTTTTGAACTTTTATGGACACCATTGCAATTATGTTACATGATTTTTCACTCTTTACATCTCTTCTCCTATTATTCCAAAGTAAGCCAAGGCAGATTGTTTCCTGACTCACTTTAATTGCATTTTGTTGAGTGGGTAAGGTGGTTCATGCATGCATACGGTGCACCTTTTTTTCTGTCATTAAATTGGATCAAACCGAAGCAATATGTCCTTCCTGTTACTGATCCAGTTTCTGTCTAATATCATTCACATAAACTGGATCAGCAAGATTGTACTGTGAAAGTAGGAGTGCCCGAGCGGGCCCACACTGGACTGCCGGCTCCATGTCTGTGTGCAGTCACTGAATGTCTACGTCTGACATGACAAAACCTTCTCACCCTGAAGAAACAAGGAAAGAAAGAAAAGACTCTGCAGCCAGGAAAAAGTTAGTCAATTTGAAAATTGGACTTTGTGCTGCTAACACTTAGCTTCCATCAACAAATAATTGGCGGAAGTGAGAGGTCTGTGCAACTCCAATAATGTCCCGACCGCAATACCATGCACTAAATAATAAAACATAATTTAACAAAGCTTCAAGGCAGATAAATTTTCCTCGAGGAATTTTAACAATCGAGGTACTCGAGTCATTCGAGAAATCGTTTCAGCCCTAAATGCATTTGCTCTGTGATATTCTCAGAAATATCACAGAGCAGATGCATTTATACGGGGACTTGATTACATGCAGGTGGATTCTATTTATCATCATCAGTCATTTAGGACAACATTGGATAATTCAGAGATCCTCACTCAACTTCTGGAGTGAGTTTGCTACACTGAAAGTAAATGATCCAAATAATATTGCACACCTCACTTTGGAGTTTTTTATTTGTTAAAAAAGTTTAAATATCCAATAAATTTCGTTCCACCTCACGATTGTGTCCCAATTGTTGTTGTTTCTTCACAAAATAATAAAAATTTTAAATCTTTATGTTTGAAGCCTGGAAAGCGGCAAATGGTGGAAAAGTTCAAGGGGGCCAATTACTTGCTGTTGGGGGTTCAGCCAGTCAGTGACAAGAAACATGAATGCTGCTCCTAGATTGGCTGCTTTGCAAATGGCAGCAAATAGAATGCTGAATAGCACTGGACCCAGATAATTCAGCGTCCCAAGCTGGATTTGCTTTGGAATATTTTAGAAATGTTCTCTGAAAAAATATGCCAATATGTAGATTTTTCATGAATAAAGTTACATTCCTATGAAGCCTGGGATCCTGAGAAACTTTCTCGATATCCAGACTTATTTTCTTGAGATCTCAAATTTTTTTCTTCTTGAGGTCCTGCACTGTTCTAACTATCTGTGCTCCCCATCAATCTATCCTCCCTTGTGATAGCGCGCATGCAGATGTTACGTCACCTGTTGCATACTCAGCACAGCAGCAGCTTCCTTATCGATACATTCTACCTGTGGAAATTCAGTCTGTTGTATTTCGTCTACGATTACTGTAAGCTCTATTTAAATTATTTATAATTGGCTTTCCATAAGCTGCTCTGTTATTTCATGTTTTAAGTTTTTCATGACCGATGGTTGAAAACGCTTTATTTTATTACCATACTGTAAAGAAGAAAGCTCCATTCAATCAGTAAACAAAATACGCTGTTTTCAAACATGATAGAAGTATAAAATTAGGACAACATATTTAATAGGGACTATTTTGCCCCTTTTAAATATTTTGATTTAACAATACATTCTTTATTTAACCGTGCTAACCAGACCATGCTGATATTAAGAGTGATTTAAGATGTGTATATATATATATGCTGCTTATTGTATAAGCAGCATATTAATAAGCTTTCCCCTGTCATTTCAGATGCAGTGACCGGTGCAGTTCGGTGAAAACATTTTGACTGGTGCATTATGAAGACTGCCAGACAACTTATTACTGTGCAATAAAAGAGTTTGCGGGGATCAGATGTCTGTGTTTAATTTCAATAAAAACTTGTTTTCCATGTGTGATGTCGTTTTATTCTTACAAACACTTATTGTTAGAAATTCAGATATTGCAGCGTTTTGACACTAACTGTGCTACCAAAGGATATTCTGATGTGGAGCTTTAATGCACCAATATAACCACGCATATTTAACAGGCAGATATTCTGATTAAATAATTAGAGTGGTACAGTCCACACAGAGATAGGGGTACACCCTGGTCTGATCGCCAGTCTGTAGTTTCAAATGAAGGAATCTGATGGTTTTAGGAAAGTTTTCGTCATTCATCAATATTTTTTTAAATGCTATATATAACTGCTAAGCATCACTTAAAGAAATTATATCCAATTATATTTGCTAACTGCTATGGTTTTGTAAACATGACGGTAGCAGTTTTTGAAAGATAACACCGACATAAATGTTTAGATGCGCTAAAGTATAAAAATTTGATGAGCGATGTTCTGACGATCTGTGCCATCTTGTCAGATTTTCCTATGTGCTCTGCCACAAGGGTAGATTGTTGGGTATCACAGATATTTAGAACACTGGCGCTCTAATAACTTTATTCAGATGCCTCTCACTTACATGAAAACTTTCTGTCAAGCACTGATCTGATATGTTTATACAGTACTTCAGCCCAAGCTCTAAATGAAAATCTATAAATCTCCCGTGTGTCCTTCATTGCTGTGATTATTTCATTATGTCTCTGACCTGTTGGATCTCAAGAAAGTAAGTCAGGATTTCTTTTACTCTCTATGTCCCTAATGGCTCCGTAGAGAGTAGAACAGAGCTCCATGCTCCTCGCAGCACAAGTTCAACTTTTATTTTTAGGCATCAGAAAAATAAAGTTCAGAGTTCACATTCATGCTTCCTGTACTATTTCTGCGCACTTTCAGCATGTCTCAGAATATAAATTCGAAGGAAGAAATTAGAGATAAACGTGCTGGCCTGCAGCCCAGATTTAGCGCTGGAAGCCTTCCATCTTAGCATACGGTTTTGATGTTGAAACACTTCAAATCCACTTTAAACAATTATCTAAGCTTTTTCAGCCGAGGTTTGAAAAGGAATCCAACATGTGTAGTCAGACTCTGGCGAAGATTTATGACACACTGTGGTCATAAGCACAGTGATTTCTGTTCGGGATCCTTGGTGTCAGTGGTGCCACGCAGCCACTGACTTCCAGTTTCCATCATGCCTGTAAAGCGACACCAACAAAGTATGTCGAGGCCATTCCCTTTTTCTGAATGTAATTTGGATCAAGTTGACTGGCAGGAAGCGGATTATGTTGTAAGAGGGTCTTTAAACTTTATCCCACATGAAAGCATGTCACTACTGGAATCCAGTCTAACGACTGAGAACGTATCCCAGTATCCAGTTTCTCTGACGGAACAAACTGAAAATGCTTTATGGCGTCTGGTTTTTCCATGTATCCACTAATGTGCCTAAGCTAAACTGAATTTATTTCTTCTTTCTCTCTGTGAGCTTTGACTGGTCTTACAACCTTGTCAAAGCCTTCATATCCCTGGAACTTTTTCACATTTTATCACTTTGTGGGTTTTATGTGACAGAAACCAGGAGGAGCTGCAGAGGTAAATGGCTCAGGTGGGAGAGTCTGCTGACTGGACGGCAACTAATCAGACGCTCCTCAGATCTGACCGTAACGGAACGAGAAGATCAGGAGGAATCTGCTCTACAGTTTGCCATGCAGGGAACACAAGAAGAATTGTCGGAAAAAGTAATTACCCTGAACACACCTTCCCCACAGCAAAATGTGCAGTGTTCCCCTTAAAGGGGTAGTATCATGTTAAACTGACTTTTTGAGCTTTACATCATGTTATGTTGTTCCCTCATCAAAACATACATGCAGTGTTACCTTGACTGTTTCATGCATGTTTCAGATATTCCTTTTATGGAAAAAATAAAGCTTAAAGAAATTTGCATTACTTTGACCACATTGCAGGGCCATGCAGAGACCTTTGGAAAGGCAGGGGCTCAAAGTTAAAAAGGGGCACATTGAACAAGATCTTAAACACCACAGAACATAGCAACAACCCATATTAATCAAGAATCTAATATTTAATCAGATCATCATGTGGGGGCAATGCCAAGCAAATTTACTCTATGTTGTCCCTGATAGGTATAATGTTGCTGTTTCTGCTGCTGATAGAGCTAGAGGCCTGTGTTGATCTAAGACTATAGTTGTTAAACAGACCGATGGAGAGAAGGTCTCTGGTTATGAAGCTATGAAATAAGCATAACTGCCTGTTATTTTACCAAATTAGCCCCACTAATTCTGCTTAACCTCTATGACAACTGGGATGCACTGCAGACTGTTTTAAAGATCAAAAACGTTCAGACGGATTAACGCTACATAACTTTTTATGTTCGCACCTCTGAGAGATCTAGAATTGTATGACAGATGGATGAAGGCAAACAAAACCCAGTAGCTGCTGGCAGGCCCCCTCCAGACATTCAGGGACCCCTATAAATGGTTGAATTCTAACGCAGACCATAGATCTCAAACTTTAGCATTAATTTGTGGAGAATGACAATGCTATTGAATTTTATTTAATGCATTCAGCAGAGAAAAGCAATGAAAATAAATAGTACATTTAGGATTTAATTAGGAAGTTTACTTTGTAAAAGTGCAAAGAATCATCTTGATAGTTTGATTGTTGTTACCATGGCTACAATATGGTGTAATCTTTGTGTTTGAGCTGGGTTTGTTCACAAACACAAACCCAGCTGTATTTGTGGGTTTGCATTTGTAAATACAAATGCAAACCCACAAATACGAATACAAATTGGCAGCCAATAATCAGTGATTGATTTTAAACTTGGTCAATTAATCTGGTCTCACTATCATAGAGTTCACTAAATCTACATTTGAACACTGTTAAACATCCTCATGCCATAAGACTACTAAATTGCCATTAGTTTACTTTTCTGTTATATATATTTACATCAATACTTTCATTATTACTTATTTATTCATTTATAATTATTGGAGCCTTGCAACAAAATGTTTTTCAATTTGTATGTTTTGAACTCAACATAGAGTTTGAATGACAAACTATGTCTATGTGTAGGGATTTGGTTTTTCTGGGTGTTTATTTAGGTCTCTGTGTTGTCCCATCTACCCCTTGATTGAGTACACCTGTTCCTTGTTTCCCCTGATTGTCTCCCTGTGTATTTTAACCCACCTGTGTTCCTGGTTGGGTCCTGGGACCGTTCCCAGCGGCACACTCCCATGAGTGTGCCGCTGTCAACCTTCAGACAATTCTAAAGAGGGAACTTCTGCTACTTTCATCTCTTCAGTAAATGGACATTTTGATGAGGTGACGTGCAACTGGCAAGCAGCCTTCGCTCAGATCTTCAACAGACCCACTCGGCCACAACTCACTTCCTTTCAGAAGTACTTTCATTCCTCCGACACAGCTCCAGTTCCCTCTCTGTCATAAGCACCAGCACCACCTCCAGTCACCACTCCAAGCTCCTCGCCACTACAGCTCTATTGGTCCTGATGGCACCTCTGGTTCTCGGCTTCCAGGCTAGCTCCTGGGCATCAAGCTGCACGACCCTGTGCGGCTGACTTCTGGGTGCCAGCCTGAACAACCAGCTCCGGGACGCCAAGCCGCACAGCAAGTTCCTGCGCCTAAGGCAGCTAGTTCCTCAGTGTGATGACCAAACCCATGATCACACTCTAAAGTCATTAACTCTTTTTTATGCACAATAATTTTTTTTATACAGACACAACAACACTTGGGCTGCCATCTTATTGTGGTGGAAGGGTTTGAGTGCCCCAATGATCCTAGGAGCTATGCCCCTGGTAGGGTCACCCAAGGCAGACAAGTCTTAGGTGAGGGACCAGACAAAGTGCAGCCCGAAGACCCCGATGATGGACGAAATCTTTGGACCTTGTGTACCTTCGCCCGGACGCGGGTCACCGGGGCCCCACTCTGGAGCCAGGCCTGGAGGGGGGGCACGATGGCGAGCACCTGGTGGCCGGGCTTTTACCCATGCAGCCCGGCCGGGCCCAGCCCGAAGAGGAGACATGGGCCCCCACTTCTATGGGCCCACCACCTATGAGAGGGGCGAAAGGGGTCGGGTGAGATGGGTGGTGGCCGAGGGAGGGGGCCCTGGCAGTCTGATCCTCGGTTGCAGAAGCTGGCTCTTGGGATGTGGAATGTCACCTCTCTGGTGGGGAAGGAGCCGGAGCTGGTGTGTGAGGCTGAGAAGTTCTGGCTAGAAATAGTCGGTCTCACCTCGACGCATGGCTCTGGTTCTGGAACCAGTCTCCTTGAGAGGAGCTGGACATACTTCCACTCTGGAGTTGCCCACGGTGAGAGGCGCCGGGCAGGAGTGGACATACTTGTTGGTCCCCATCTTGGCGCCTGTACGTTGGGGTTTACCCCGGTAAACGAGAGGGTAGCCTCCCTCCGCCTATGGGGACGGTTTCTGACTGTCGTTTGTGCTTATGGGCCGAACGACAGTTCAGATTACTCACCCTTCTTGGAGTCCTTAGAGGGAGTACTGGAGAGTGCCCCTACAGGGGACTCCCTCATTCTGCTGGGGGACTTCAACGCTCACGTGGGCAATGACAGTGAGACCTGGAGGGGCGTGGTTGGGAGGAACGCTACCCCCGATCTGAACTCAAGTGGTGTTCTGTTGTTGGACTTCAGTGCTCATCTCGGATTGTCCATAACGAGCATAAGGGTGTCCATATGTGCTCTTGGCACCAGGACACCCCAGGCCTCAGTTCGATGATCGACTTTGTCATTGTTTCATCGGATCTGTGGCCGTATGTCTTGGACTCTCGGGTGAAGAGAGGTGCGGAGCTGTCCACTGACCACTACCTGGTGGTGAGTTGGCTCCATTGGTGGGAGAGGATGCTGGTGAGACCTGGCAGGCCCAAACCAGTTATGAGGGTCTGCTGGGAACGTTTAGCGGAATCCCCAGTGAGACGGAACTTTAACTCCCATCTCCAGCAGAACTTCGAACACATTTGTTGTATTTTACGTTGTTTTTTGGGCTATTTTGTCCCAATATTTTAGTTTAATTAAACTCTTTTTTTATTATTTAACTTTGCTAAATAGATGTTAGCGATACTATGTGGGATTCAAGCTCTGTAATAGCCGTGTATTATTGGTGTATATTAATCATATCCTATAATTTCAGGAACACAATGACAGCGCAGTTCAGTGACACATTGTGGCTTTGCTGCATTTGATAAAGTCTGTCATACAATGTATTAATGCGCAAAAAAGAGTTGCGGTGATCTGTTGTGTGTGTTTAATTTAATTCCAATAAAAACCTGTTTTCCCTGTCTGATACTGTTTTATTCTTACAAACGCCTCTGTATTTAAAATATTTTTTAACAGGTAAGATATTCTAGTAAAAGGATTAGTGCATACATCTATAGCTTTTCATTTTAAACGGGTAGAATATTCAGATGAAGGAAGTGATCTTTTTGTGATTTCGTTGTTTATATAAATTGTTCCAATGCTATGCTAAACATAACTTCTAAGCTCCACTTCAGTCCCGTCACTCAAATAATGTTGTCCAATATATTTAACATTAACACAGCCCACTATAGAAGTGGTTCTTAACCTGGGTTCGATCGAACCCTAGAGGTTCGATGAGTCAGTCTCAGGTAAAGTTGTGATGACAAGACCCGCTTGACCATCACTTGCTGCGGAGGATCATGTTACATTGCTTGGCCAATCAGTGCTGCGGGGAATTTGGACTATCAGTGTGCACAGTATTCAACGGCTGTCGTAGTTGTACGTCACGTGGTTTCTTTATTAATATTTGAATCCATGCTAAATATGTTGAGCAAAAAAAGAAGAAAATGAACAGACTTTGCTATGAAGATGAACTTGCCAAGGTGAAGCCACGCCCATCTGAACTGGTCTCCCAAAAACAACAGCAGAAGTCACACTGATTTGCAGGTATGTCATTATTGCAATGCTTTATTCTGGCCCCAAAAAAGTATTTTGTGGATTTAAAACGACAACAAACAAATTAAAAGAAAAATAATTAAGTTATTAAAAGTTAAATTCTTCAAAAAAAATTCCAAATTTATTATTAATTGGTAAAATAGTAAAAAAAAATTTGGGGGGGGCTGAAATTCTTTTATGGGGCCAAAATATTTTTTGGGTGTCCAGAATAAAGTAATACTGTAATTTGCTGTGAGTTTGTGGTTTTGTTCGTTGAGCAAGGTGACGTTCATGCATGGCTCATTTTGCGCACCAGCAAAAAACCCTATACCTATGTCTTGAATTTGGAAATAAAATTATTTTATTTATCAGTTTCAATGCGCATATGAAACTGATGGGTTCGGTACCTCAGAAAAGGTTAAGAACCACTGCACTATAGTTTTCTGTTTGTAAACATAACAGTAGCAGTTTTGGACACGTAGCACTGACAGATAGACTTAGCTATCAATCGTGCTACGGTAGAAAAATCTGACGAGGTAGCACTGATAGTCAGAACTCCGGCACTGTGACGAGGTAGCACTGAGAGTCAGAACTCCGGCACTGTGACGAGGTAGCACCGAGGTAGCACTGAGAGTCAGAACTCCGGCACTGTGAAACCACTACTCACACCGAACTAAGTTCTTATCCTGAACTGCTGTTGCCTAACTGGACACAGAGCTACAGAAGTACTTACCGGATCACACAGTTCGACCAGAGGTAGGTGTCATTCATTGTTTCATTTACGAAGCTGAAGGCAGCAGCGAAACACCAGCTGCTACTGCCAATTCTGTCTTCTTCCTCCGTTTGGTCCTCCTCCTCATCATCACCTCTTCTGATTTCTACTATTTGAAAAGGCTCAACATTGCTCATCATTGTTTTGGCTGGAGGAGCCAGGCAGTTGGACCATTACGCATCATTTACCCAGAATGCATTGCAGTGTGATCAACATGGCAACATTCCGTGAAAATATGTTATTAAAATTTATAAAAACTAAATAACCTACAATATTATTACTGTGTTGTTTTAACATCTAAGATAAATATTTCCCAAATAAGGTCTAAGTTTATAACTAGTCGTGGTTCACTTTGAAAAAAGAAAAAGTGACAAAAATGAGGTCTGCAGATGGAAACATTGTGCTGTGGATTGTCCTCCAGTATTAGTTACTCTGAACTCTCAGCCTGAGTGTCATGAATTGTAGGTTTAGGTGGTGAGGTAGACGCGGTGGACCCAAGTTATGATGAATAATTGTAGTTTTAATGATGAGTAACAAAGAGCACAGAAAATTGAAATCAGCTGAACTGAAGCAAGAAAATGCCTAAAACATGCAGGGCAGTGTGCATTGAGGACCAGGGTTGGGAAACACTGGCATAAGGCAAGGAACCCAAACGCTGGTAGCACTGGTAGATAACAACACAACGCAAGACAGTTGAGACAAAAATCCGACAAGGAACAGGGAATACAAGTGGGAATAAATACTGTACACAAGAGGTAATCAGGGAACACAAGACACAGCTGTGAGCAATCAGGGCAGACAAGACAACACAGGAACTAAATGGACACAGAAAACCAAATCCTTACACTGAGCTGCCAGATGAAATGCAGTGAATCAGACTGGACCAGCAGCTTTCTGCATCAGGCAGAAATGTGGATATCTGGGTTTTCTCTGGGGACTCCAGCTTCCCCCACAGCCCTAAATCTTGCATACTAATGTAATCACTAACTGCAAACATCCCTAAGGAATGACTGTGTCCCCGGTTGATTGTGTTTCTGCTTCTGTGATTGATTACTGACTTGTTCAGGGTGAACGCTACATCTCACCCAATAAACACTGGAAATGGGAAGCAGCCCCTTGCAGCCCTGCATATATTAAGCAAATATAAGAAGTAGATTGAGGGAATCTCCAAGTGTTTCAGATTTAAATTCACGTTTTACTTAATATTAACGTCTTTGACGGAAAAATTTTATTTTCAGCAAAACATCCTGTTTCATTGTGTTCCCATCAATGCAGTTAAAAGCTGTAAGTCAAGTTTTTATTTATTTGCTTATTTGAGCAGCAACAAGTGGATAAAATGAAGGAGTCTTCAGTTCTAAAAAAACATTAAAGATAACTCAGAACGAAAACAAAATTGAAAATAAAACAGAACTTGTGGCTGCGTACAGCAGCGCTACTTGACTAGAGACAATGGTTGATTAAAACCAGACACCTGCATCTTCTAAAAAACAGTTTAACACTAAACAAATAGTCCAAGACATGGTGAAAAAGTTTTTGTTCTTGAGGTCATGTGTCATAATCTGCCTTGGATTTCTGGTATTAACAAAGTTAATGTTTCACTTCTGCTGATAAAATGACTAATGTTGCTTTTGTACAAGTGCAAGAAACCTAGTAAAGTAAGACCAGAAAAAAGGCATTGAAATCACCACAGAAAGCTTAGGACAATTGAAACAAATCCATTTACGGCATTAAAGTAGAAAAATATCACTTCATAAAACGACATTGTTATATGTCGTGGTTGTGTAAACCATTCCTGTGGAGTTTTTGTTCCTTTCATGTTAATGCGTCACGGTCCAGCTCAGATGCTGCCTGGATTTAAGGCTCTTTGACATCTAGGGATCATTTCCAGGTGGGGAACGCTGATGTGATGTCAGGACTGACAGCAGGCAAACTGTAAACCCATGCATGTGCTGATGCTTAACCCTCAACAGGCTCTCAGTTCTGCTATGATGTTTTTTGCTTTTCTCTTAAACTCAGTTTTAATATTGAACAGCAGCAGATGTCTTCTGAAGGTGAGAAAACAATCCCCGTTGTCTCTCATTTAGCCGACAACATGAAGTTAAAAACTGTGTGCAGAAAAAACACTCAACAGGACTGAACCTGAAAAGAAAGAGCTGTCTGTTCTGAGCGTGACACCAAGGTGAGTTTGACAGAACAAGGCGAGGTTTCTATCAGGACCCAGCGGATAGAAACCTCTATCTTCTAAACATGCAGTTGTTCACGTGTCTCCCATGACCTCACCGGCTGAATGCAAAGCCCCTCTGCAACTCTGGGGCTCAGAGACCCCAAAACACACACCCATGCTGTGCTGTGAAATGCAATGATCATGTGAAACATAAAACATAGATGAGTGTTGAACCATAAATATATGTGCAGACTAAACATTGACCTGTGTTGCTATTTCTACTGATTAGAGGTCATTCATAATGAGACCTTCAACGCACCCCCCCACACACACACACACACACACACACACACACAGAAGGTTCAGTGGCTCACTGAACCTTCTAACTTTATTTATTTATTTTTTCTGCAGATTGAAGCGGTGAGAGTCCTAATGTTAAAAGTGAAGAAAGTTCAGATTATTTGACTTTTCTTTTTTCACCTTTTGGTTTTATAATCTAAGAAAAGCTAAGCAAGTAAGTCAGTAAGTCAGTCATACTGTAAAGTAGGATTTCCTTTATGAGCTATTTTTATGTCAGCGTTGAAATCATGTAAACCCACTGAAGACACCATTAATGCTGCACCATTCAGATTGTCTGAAAGTCAATCTCTTTACTGACTGTCTTTACAGTTAAATATTGTTTTTATTAGTGTCTCATATATTTATATTTTTTTATGTTTTTTTTTTTACCTGCACCAGTAACACAAGCAACTGATCTGCCTGAACACACTGCTGTAAACATTGTCCTGCTCCACAACAAGCATGCAAAACTAATAAAAGGAAATAACGGAGACCTCAACGAACAGGGACATATTTTTCTAAAAGCGACAACTCTGAACCTGAACAGTTAGCTGAACTAGAACTCCGACACCAGAGCTGCTCTACTGTTAGGCTACGGGCTTGTTGTGCTGCAGAAGCAAAAAGCCTGAACCGTAAAATCCCCTCCGCCCCGCGTTTATTGTCAGTGTCAGAGACACTTGAAAATAAGGTAAAAACATCGTCTGTTAGAATAAATGAAAAATGTTTAGATACTTAAATAGCAGATTTTTACAAGAAAAATGTCTGAGAATATTGCCTACTAGCATAAGCTAAAGCTAATGTTAGCCACAAAGTTTAAAGAAAGTAAAACTCACCTTCGTATCTGTGAATGTATAA
>CAEGAG010075417.1:0-12273 GCA_903067065.1 Brachyrhaphis terrabensis | reverse complement strand
GGGGGTAATTAAACACACAAAAACATAAACAAATACTGGTCAGCATATTACTAAATCTACAAATTAAATAAATACTACAACTAAACTAACTTTCAAAAAGAAGAAACATTAAATAAATAGTAAAATTAAACTAAAGACCAAATTTCCCCTCCGGCTGGCAAATAGATGGAACGGCCCGTTGAGGAAGTTGGACAGCCATGTATGGTCCTCAACCAGCTGGAGCTCATCTGTATGATTTTCAGCAGCCAGACCAGAGGAAACTGGTAACTCAAAAGGAAGAAATTAATTTGTTGTAATTAACAAAAAATACAAAGAACTGACACATAAAGTTAACTAAATGGGTGCACAACAAATAGTTAACTGAAGAGTCAGACTAATGAAAAAATAAAAATCTAAACTACTCAATCAATATATAAAGTAATATTAAAGAACAGAAAACCATTACCCTTCCTGTCTCTGTGTGACAGTGGGGACCACTGTCACACTTTCTCAGACCATTAGAATATTAAATTAGGCCAATAAAAATGCATTCTAAGCACAAATGTGAGACTTTTGAAAAGTATGAACAGCACTCAGTACTTGGTAGGTCTCTGGCATCAATTACTGCATCAATGCAGCATGGTATGGAGGACAGCAGCCTGTGCTTCTGTGTAGGTGTAAAGGAAGCCCAAGTTCCTGACATCTGCCTTCAGGTCATCTGCTTAGTGGGTCTGATGTCTCTCATCTTCCTCTTGACAGCCCAGAGATTTTCTATGGGGTTAAAGGTCAGGGTAGTTTGCTTTGTTTTCTAGAAAGTATAGAAAGCAGTCCCCCTTGCAGTACCAGTGTTGTTAGCTGCAGTGATCCTGTTGCCTCATCTTCCTGTTCTGCTGCAGCTCTGCGAGTTTCTGGAGGATCTGCTGAGTGTGAACGGAACCCTGCGGAGTGAAGGCCAGGCCATGTGGACGGTGTTGGGAGGCATCGTGGGGCAGGTATGTTCACAATCAGTTCTTTCTTTCTCCTTGTGTCTCTACATGTGTTCCATTCACTGATTCCTTGGTGAAGACGTTGCTGAACATGCTGCAGGAGAGATTTTTAAGGCATGTTATCCATGATTCTCTCTGCTTTCTGCTATACCTTTGTCTATTCATGTTATAATAAGTGAGTGACCGGTCCTTTTCCTCTATGCCAGTTCTGACAGGCAAAGGCTTCCACTTTTGGTTCCTATAGCAACATAATGGCAACTTGTACAACAATAGCAAGTTTTTAGCTATTCTGACAAACAAAACCCATCCTGGCCGCATCATAGTCGGGCTACCTGAAGAACAGTCAGGCAGTGCAGGCAACACACCCAGCAGCCAGCCAGGACTGGTGGACATGCAGAGAGGGCCATGTTGTTTCAATGCCAGTCTGAGCTTTTCTTTTTCTTCTTCTTGTTTAGGAAAGGCAAAGGAATGAATTGGGACTAAAATAATGTTTTTTTAATGTGCTTCAGATAGAAAACACTTTACTGTAGCCAGATTCTTTTTAATTAGTTCTTCTAATCTGGTGGTTATTTTTAGATTAACCAATTAAAAACTGGATAGCAAAAAGTGCTTAATTTGAGATTTTCGTTAACATAGTTTGAACTGGATGAAGCTAAAACTGATACTAGGTAGTACATATACAAAGGTTTCTTTAATATTAAATGTAAATATTTTCTGTCTAGTTTTAGCTTGATTGCTTCTCTACTTGTGTTGCTCTTCCAACAAATAACCTTTTTTTAAGTCTGTATGCTCCAGTTAATGATCAATTAATTACTACTGTAAATTACTTGATTCATCCCAGTTGATCTGATTAATTGTTTCAACCCCAGACATCAAATGTTCTGTTGTACTGTAATATGTTCATACATAGTGGTTTGATTACTTTCCCATTCCCAGCTTGTTTTTTGTCTCTTTTAGTGGCAAATATTCAAGTTTAATTTGTCCCTGCTTGTCCTACCAGTGCTGAAGCAAATGACAGCTGGGACTATGAAATTTTGGATCGCATAACAATGGTTCTTGTGAAGTTGTGACTGCATGACTGCAAAGGGAGGGATAAAATGATACAAGAGGAACCTAAAAAGCCTAAACTCTAAGCATAAACAGTAGATTAATAAGGAGCAGAAATAGAGTTTGAGTACTGAGGCTGTGTGTTCTACTCACAGCAGATACTGTGACATAAAGATACTCCATAAATCTGAGCTGGTTGCTGTATGAAAGTTTTCTTTTGTCTTCTAGATTTGGTGTAGTTATTGAATGAATGTATCTTTTAAAATTATAGGAACTGCTTGTTTAAAGGGATCCACAAGTAGTTGAACAAGTCAGTCTAAATATGTTGTAATTTCTCTATTAACTTAAAAAATGCAGTTTGTGATGCGTAAAAACTCATAATTACTTAAAAATTTTATATCTTTTGCTATATTTCTCACCCATGGAGGCTTAGTGTCTGGTCCTTGTTCTGAAAATGAATTGACCCCTTCTCTTGAGGGTTAAATATTATTTTAAATGAGATGCAATTCATCTCATTTAATGAGGAGGTGGCAGAAATACTAAAAACCATGTTAAAAACTACCAAAGCAGTTAGAACAATTATTAATTGTTTACCGATTTATTAAATGGCTACAATGGGGTTACACATTTTAACGACAGCACAATACGATGGTTCGTCAAATACTCTTAAGTATTAAATACAAAAAACAAAATTATATTTTCTCCATCAACATGATGGTAATAAAGAAGCTGTGAAGCTTACAATCTCAGATGTATCAGTATATACATAGTTTATGTAAATTATTCTTCTCGGTGGTCTTCAAGATGTACTTGCACGCTACCACCCCCCGTTGGTCACAGAATATGATGGGTCACAGTTTTTGATGCAACACCTGACCTGACAAAGAGTGCGTCCACTATTTACCGGATCACACAGTCTGACCACAGGTACGTGTCATTCATTGTTTAATTTATGAAGCTGAAGATGGCAGCAACAGCAGCAAACACCAGTTTCTTCAGTCAACACTTTCCTCTTCTTTCGTTTGCTCCTCCTTATTTCAATGGGAAATGAATTGAAGTTTCCATTAAGCATTTTTAAACTAAAAAGAGGTTTAAAGTTGTTTTGGCTGTTTTGGCTAGATGGAACTAGTTTAGTTGGACCTAACGTACATCATTTACCCAGAATACATTGAGGCTTAAACTACATGGTGGCATCTGTGTGACAAATTTTTATTAAAATTTATAAAAACCAAACAGCCTACAGTAGCTTTACTGTATTGTTTTTATATCTAACATAAATATTTCTCAAATAAAGTCTAATGTTACATCTAGTCGTGGATCTCATTAAGGAAGAACGGTCTTGTTCAAAAGGTGACATGTTAAGAGATCGTAAAATCTAAGAAACTAATGAAACTTTATAGATGGACTCTTTCTGTAGTAAAGCACTTTCAACATTGAAATCACACTTCTATTCATGAATACTCTCCATTATCTCTGATTGACCTGGATCTTATCATGCTACCAGTGGAGAACAGAAGGGTTTCATCTCTAAAAGGTTTGACATCGATAAGATATATTACTCTCTAAATCCATAAAACGCTAAATTAAAAGTGTGGCTGTTGAGAGTATGAGTGTTGCAGATAAATGGTCAAATGATGTTAATACGGTAGCAGGACAGATAAATGGAGCGGAATGTGGAAGACTGGCCCTGCTTCTGCAATGACCAGCATAAATCACCTAATTATGAACATTCACAGCACAAGTTGTAGCATCAGTCATAGTGCTGCATGCTTTTGTGTCATCTGTCTGCCACATTTTCATCTTCTATTTGTCATCCTGCTTGTGCATTTGCAGAAATAATTGATGTCCCCAACTGGGACTAAAATCAGTCATTTAATACACAGTTGGAGCTTTTCTTCCTCCAACATTTACCACCCCTGGTAACTTAACATGGAAACACTCAAATGTTACTTTCCACATGCTGCTGTAAGACAAATGTGGCTCACACAGCTAATGCACAATAAACCCTCTCCCAGAAACTTGTTTAAAAATAAACTTTTAGCTCTTCTGTTCTAACTAGTAACATAATTCATGGTTACTATGGTTACATTTGATGGAGCAAGCACCTTACTCGGAAATGCTTGACTGTGAGATCCAGTAATATTTATTTTAATCTGTGGAGCGTCTTCTAAGAGGTTAGTTTGAATCTTTTCAACTGAGGTTTCATAATGTTATTATTTCTTCTACTTGTTCACATGGATGGGCAATATGGCTTAAAATGTTGTGTTTGTTTTTATGTTAAATTATGTGAGGTGACCTTGAGTGTCAAGAAAGGCGCCTACAAATAAAATATATTATTGTTAGTATTATCAAAGATAATGTCTCCAATTTTTTCATACCAGAGCCCATTTCTAATTTTCATAAAAAAATAATCACTTTTTTTTCAAAACCAGACATTAAGGTAACATTTTATTTAAAGGGGTGTGCATAAGAGTGATATGACGCTATTATAAGTATGACATAACATCTGTCTTGAATATTTATGACTGCTGTCATTAAGTGTCATTTAGTAAATATTAACACTTTTAAGGCAAAGTTGACATTGTTTAAAAAGTCTTTGCTTTGACAACTTGACATTAACTAAGAATCATCATCTGTCATAAATATGTTATATAATGATCAAACTTGGAATATGATTCTGTCCACGCTCTCCACCACCTCCACTTGAATCCTACTGGGTGGCTGCACTGTCCTGGATATCTGTAGTCCATTATGGCCTCCATGTTCTTCTTCTCGTTCTTCTTCTTCTGATGCTCATGATCTGACCATCATTTCCTTTACCTGCTGTGTTGCCTGGCTACAAACGCTGCTAGCGTTAGCCTTCCTTTACTCCTCTACAGACTCACTTCACTGTGACCATTGTGGGGTTAAGAAAACTATTACTGATGAGAACAACTGTCATAAAAAATCCAAACTTTCCCTTAAAATTTTCTTCAGTTTTTCTTCCTGATCCTGATTGGTTCACTTGGAAACAGAGCAGATTTGCATTGCTTTTGGATGAGATTTGTTGCTTGGATATGAACAAATATTTGACTTTTATATTAGCAGTAGATATTCCAGGCCCTCCTGTAGTTCCTAATGTAATACTGATTGAGCAGAATGTTCCTTTACTCTGCCCTCTGTCAGAGTCTGGAGAGCTAACATTTGAAGAGTCATGCAAGTTGTGATAGTGGATCTGTTCGGTTTCAGTAGTACCTGATGTGGATCATGTCTGCTGTTTTCCAGCAGATGAGAACGCTCATGGGGTTTCTACCTCTCTGTTGAACATTCAGGATGTCCCAGGAAACAAAACATCAAACAAAACAACACATTGACTCTGGCATGTAAATACGTTCCACGGCACACATATTTCATAATGGAGCCCATATCTGTACATGATGTCATTTTGTGTGCTGATGGAGTGATTGAAAGCAGGTCCTGGCTCTGGTTCAGAATCCGCTTCAGGATCCAGGGATCTTCTGAAAACAAATTAAAGTGAGCTGGGTGCATAGCGTTGGCTGAGAGCGGCTGCCGTCACTGCTGCGCTCCACATTTATCCACAGGGAGCGGCAGAGCAGAATCTGGTCTAAAATCAGAGCAGCTCAGAAAACAGTGGCTGCAGGGCTGTCTACGCATGGATTAGGCTAAAAGCTTTAGCACATGGCACATACCCTGAGAGAGAGTCAGAGTGGAACCGGTTTGCCTTGGCAAATGTTGGTTTCAGGTTGTGGCTCTGCTTGATATTTCTAGTTTAAATACAGAATGATGCAGCCGCTCTGCTGAGTCCTGGACAGCTTCATGGAAATAAAACAATCTATTAAAGAGCCAGAACCCTTACCGACTTCCTCCACTTCACTTTTACTCTGTTTTGTAAACTTTGCTATCGGTCTGTAGAACAGAACAGGCTCCATATTAGCAGAAAGGAGTTTTTATTAACCAGATATCAGGAGACCTCAGCTGAGACTCAGAGGATGACCTTGTCAGACCCCAGTGCTGGGGTCAGCAGAGCCTCTATCAGGCCTCGGCGCCGCTGCACTGCTGCAGGCGCAGCAGATTAGAACGTCCTCAGGGGAAACCTTGTCTATTTAGTGACAGACTCAGTCCCTACTAGATAGGTTTTCTAATTAACCTCTATGGTAGCACCACACATGAGATTCAGATGAAACTAATCAGACCCTCTGCTGTCTCCTTACATCGGCCACATAGCAGGTCTCACTTCTCCTCCTAATGAAGCTGAACTAGAGCAGTGTCTTCTTTAGCTTGGCCAAGTTCACCTGCAACAAATAAATAAGAAATTCCATTTCAAACCTAACTTTTTATACATATTTTTGCTAAGCTAAGTGTTTATAAATCAATAACTGCTCACTTGTACAGTAAATGCAACAACAACCAAAACAAGAATCATAAAGAGAAAACCAGATAAAAAGCTACCAGAAAACATTATCTTATTTTTACAAAATGTTCATTTTATAAAAACACTCACCATTTGAGCCAAATAGTTGTTTTTTATTTTTATTTTATTTTATTATTTTACAAATATTAATTCAATGGATTTAATAAGTAGCTTTCACCTTATGTCTTTTATTTGTCTGACATGGGCAGACAATTTTTCTAGGTGCCAAACTACAGTTCTTTCAGAAAGTATTCATGAACTGCAGAGAAAATGTCATTTTCTCCACATTTTATCTTATATTACAGTCTTATTACAAATTGTGGTAAGTTGATCTCTTTCCTCAAAATTCTACACAGAAAAAATTTTAATAACGTGGTATGTATATGTATATAAAATCTGTATTAAGGTTGTCAATACTTTAGTGATGCACTGTCAGACCACAGCTTGTCAGTAACACCTCACTTGAACCCACAGAGGTTTCGTAGAACACCTGAACACCTTAAAATAAACATTTTAGTATCATTATAGTTGAAATGGATGTAAGTCCTGGGGAAGACATGAGTTCCATTCATGTAGGAGCAAAGGCCTTCCCAGGATTTAAGCAGGACGCATCAAATCTCCATCCAGTTTACTTCAACTGACAGACCAATAAAGCTCATTAAAATGATTTCATTTATAATGTTGCTTTACTTCTCATGCTGACCTCTAAGAGAGCTTGTTTGTATTAAGTGGTGAAAAGTCATGTTTGTTTTAACAACTTATAATTCCACCTGGGTTAACAGTGGATGGGCTTCTTACACAAGGTTTTAATGATGTAAAAGGAGTCAAGATTCATTTAACTTTACATTTCATATTTTTAGGCTGTTTCAATAGAATTGACACCCCAGTGTAACATTCTGTTTGCTTTATCCTTACTTCACTAATGTGACAGTATGAACCTGGTAGCATTCTGTGATCTTTGGAGCACATCTGGTTCTACATCTACCGATTCAGAGGGACAGGTCTCTCTGTCTGATTATAAAAAAACTTATAATCTATTTTCTGACTTCTATTTTTTTGGTTTCTGTAGAAACTGAACACTCCAGCAATTCTGAAAGCTCCAAAGGAGAGGAAGCCCAGCAAGAAGGAAGGGGGAACACCGGGGAAGTCATCCAGCCTTCCAGCAATTCTTTACAGGTGAAGAACAGTTTGCTCCTGGTTGTACAAAGAGAGAAACATGTGAACGCAGACATACTGGCACATCTCAGAAAATTGAAATACTATGAAAAAGTTTGTTAATGGAAACTAGTGGTTTCAAACCCTAATCAGCTAGTTGACTCAAAATACCTGTCAAACTTTCCTGACCCTGAGTGTTTCATTCTGGGTCAGTCGCACACACTCATGAGGAAGAATGCTGACTGTACAAATGTCCAGAGGACAGTCATGGACACCTTTTCATTGTTCTTCTTTATTTTATTGTTTATGTGAATGGAGATAAATGTTAAATATAAACTAACACTGAACACTATAACATTTATATTCCATAACATTTATATTCCTAGCCAGTTTGCAGTGCACATCCCAGGCTGTTATGGCAGAGATGCAGCTGTTTTATGCTTTTAGAGGGGACATGTCATGCAAACTCCACCTTTTCAGCTCTTAAATCATTTTTGTTTGCGTACTTTGAGTGTCTAGGAGTGCAAATATATATATATAAATCTCCCACTGCTGCATACATATTTTTATCTACACAGATAAAGATCCAACCATAGCTAATCATTCCCATCAGCCTGTTAATCAGGTTAATGAAATGATATCAGCTCAGCTCATCTTGATGTGACAGTAAAGACTATAGAACTGATATAGTTAACAATTAATGAAATTGGCATATCAAAAGAAATTCAGTGAAAATGTAAATATAAATAATTTTTTTGAGTTTAGGACTTTTTAAATCTGTAAGACATTATCAATAGTTTCCACTAAACATTAAAATCCTAGAGTTTGCTTTACTTTTTCACACAACTTTATAAATTCCTTTTTAAGCAGAACTTAAAGGTCAGTGTATTATGAACAGGAAATGTAAGCTGCCAGCTGTTCCAGTCTGTGGTTTATCTGAATCATTTCTGCAGCTGTGGGATCTGTAAGAAGAACCAGGACCAACATCTGCTGGTGCTGTGCGACACTTGCAAACTCTACTACCACCTTGGCTGCCTGGAGCCTCCTCTCACCCGGATGCCCAAGAAGACAAAGAACAGCTACTGGTGAGACTCATCCAGACCCTGCAGGATGAGATTCTTTGTTTCCTGCACTTTATTCATGTGGGAAACTCAGAAATGACATCAGTTCTGTTCATGCTGACAAAACAAGTGATACAGGATGGCTTGTTAATAATATGGATGCTGATGTTTGTTACATTAATTTTCATTGTTAAATACATTTTCAAAAAGTAACTCCCCATTAGAAATCTGGTTGTAACTGTCCCTCAGATGAGAAAACAGTGTAGGCAGCATTTATGATGCCTACACATCCTGTGAATATAATCAGCAGGCTCTTCTTTTTGATTCGCCTCCTCCTAAAGGAGCAGCTAACTGTTGGATCTGGAGAGCATTTGTCGTATTATTGGTGACATTTTTGTTCCATTTGTGCAAGCTGTTTTATCAGATAGCAGATGCTGAGATGGTAGAAATGTCACCGTCTCCCTTCCCCTCCTACAGTCTGCAGCTTTTTATCTGAAGAAGAGATTTAATGCTTCTGCCTCTCCACATTTAGCAACTCTAATGAACTCTGGTCATTAGAGAACAACTAGAACTGTGTCTTTTTTCCATGTTATAAATGAAAGAAACAAGGAGTGGCAGCTGATTAATTGTACATGATGTCCTCCTGTTTTTGTAATGACGCTGGTCTCATATTTCAGCTTCTCAGCTGATTCATGATGTAGAACTGGAGTGTCAGATGTTTATGGCTTCATCATTTTTGTATCAGTGAGTTAAAAACAGAAATTCACAGTCAGATCGAGGCTACTTCAGTCATGAATTTGATTTTCCAAGTTCAACGTGTCAGGCTTTTAAAACATTTTAAAAGAAACTAAAGTGTTTGTTAGTATGGACAGACAGAACGATTTGTTTCAATTTAAAATAGAACTACAGCTAACAGTTACTTTACAAATCGGCCAAACGCTTTTTGTACAATGTTAGAAATGGATTCAAAATTCAAATAAACAAATACTTAAGAATAAACATGTTATTGCCTAAAAAGCCCTTGATTATTTGTTTCAAAGAATGCATCTATGGCTAAAAAAATAATTATAACACCAGAATGTGAAAATCTCAGCCTTTTCTGCTGAACTAACATTAATACTGTATAGGGCTGATCTGGGATTATTTCTTGGATTAACGGATTAATAATTGGATAACAGAAGGCACTTACGGTAATAGGAGGGTTTTTTTTTTTTTTTACATAATTTGAACCAGGTGAAGATAAAACTGCCACTTGAGCAGTTCTGGGTAGAACAGATAAAAAAAATTGTGAGTGCAAAATGCATATATGTTTTGTACAGTTCTGTCTTAATATCTGCTTAGAGTTAATGCTAATGATTAATCAATTCCTAAATTAGTTGATGATTATTTCAATAACCAATTGAGCATGATTAATCTGATGAATCGTTCAACCCAATCTAGAACGTACATTTGCACAACATAAAATAATTTTCAGGTCAGACTTGAATCTGGAATCAGCCGGTAAAAACCTGCGTCCAATAAAATATCAAATATTTGGATCACTGACAGTAAGTTTAATGCAAGAGCAGTGACAGCTCTCTGTTTTCTTCAGGCAATGCTCCGAGTGTGACCAGGCCAGCAGTGATGAAGCTGACATCGCCATGGAGACGCTGCCTGACGGCACCAAGAGGTCTAGAAGGCAGATAAAAGGACCGATCAAGTTCATCCCTCAGGAGATGTCTCCAGAGCCCAAGAAGCAGCAAGTGAGAGGCACAGTGAGTACTGGTGAACTCTCCTCCGCTTTCTCTTCTTTCTTCTCTTCCTCCTCTTCTTCCTCTTCCCCCTCTTCCTCTTCTTCCTCCTTTTTCTTCTCTTCTTCCTCTTTCTCGTCTTCTTCCTCTTCCTTTTCCTCTATTGGTTCATTAGAACGGGACTGAAGGATGTGAGGGCTAAGTGATTGCAAGTAGGTAACCTGTGTTCTCATGCTGATTGCTCATTTTCTTCTTAAGGTTCAAAGATGGAAAAAAACACATCCTGATGTATTTACTTTGAAAGTACTTTGAAGTGGCATTAGTTTAAAGAGACAGCTCTGAGGGGTGGGAGGTGCTGTGTGCCGCTTTGCCTCTGCTGGTCTCTTTTCTCTGGGTTGTCATCTGAAACTCTGCACACAGAACTCTGGACTCCTCTCACGGTTCAGCTGTACAGTAACATGCAGTTCTGCCTTTGAAAAGCATAAATACAGCTGCACACTGCGGCTACACACTGCAACTCAGATTTCTATCAGCAGGTTAGCTCTACAGCTGATCGGTTTGAGTAAAATCTCTTTAGTATTTGACAGCACTGAGCTGCTGGTACCTTTGTATCACTATTCATATATCTGAAATTCATACATGGTTGCTTTTTTATTGACATTATTAATGTCTGATCTTGTTTTTATTTATCTCTGGGAAAAAAAAGATTGAAATACTCTTAGTTTTCAAAATGACCATTGTTTACTGGTGAACCAAAAGATAACTGACTCTATCTGAGGCAGGAGTTGTGACGTCCTGCCCTCACAGCCAGTCTTTAGTGTAAACCCATTCAGTCTGCTGCTGTTCTGCTGGATCTTTGACTGGTTTCTCACTTTCACTTGTGAGACTTATGAGAGGTGTCCTGGGTGTTTGAAGTTACCGCACAACATCTCAGAAGGACAAGGATCTGGGCTTTAACTAGACCCAGGACTTTCAACTTCTTATTGGACAGAGAGGCACATTTAAAAATGTAAAAAAAAAAAAAGGAAATGCATTTTCTTAATTTTTTTGTTTATACTACTGCAATTTTCGGTGTTTTTAAATTAGTATTAAATATTCATATGTTTCACTTGCTTGTATTGTTGTGTCTTGATATGTTTTTATTGAAATGAACTTTTGTAAGGCAGTGCATACACACAGTAAAGACCAATGAACAGGCATTGGATCCCTTTCAGTTCCCCTTCATTCAGTTGAATTCTATGTGTTGATTCAACATCATGTAGATCAAAGCAGTGAAAACGGATGACCTGATGACGCCCAAAATACTTTGATTTTGCCACAATAGCTGCATTTCAATTCAGTTCAGTTTTATTTATAAAACAGTGCCAATTCTTATTGAATCTTGTCTCAAGGCATTTTACAAAAAATAATTTCAATTCAATCATCCTACATTCCAGCTATCTTCCCAAACACCAGGAGTTGTTACTGAGAATAATAGTACTCCCCACAGCAGGAATAGAAACAGATGAACCCAACAGCAGCTCTGTTCTGAAGCACCAACAGTCTGAGATCACGTATGATTCAGTCACCAGAATCAACATCTACTGTTTATTTAGTGTGACGGGGTTCTCTTATGACTTGAGCAACCAAAAGAATGACTGGCCAATGCTGGCGATCACTTCAGTGAAATTTATTAATTTTCTTCTTTAGGTGAACAAAGATCCAGGTGCAGAATACATACAAAAGACATCCAAGGCAAGTTTAAAATCAGACAAACAGCAGTACCTTCAATTTAAGAGTCCATCACCTTCAGTGTGACTTCTCCAGGTTCTAGCCACAGACTGCAGACTCCCTGTGGAGCAGAGCCCTGCTTTTAAAGCCACAGGCTCCGCCCACAGAAGGTCCAATCAAGCAAACAAACAAAA